>BQNB010154202.1:3975-15549 GCA_026074375.1 Tanacetum coccineum | reverse complement strand
TGTGCGCACTTTGATGAACATGACCATTATCTTGCAAAGTCCTCTCTCGCATCACCGACTAAGTTACATGCATGAAGGTACACCAAAAAAGCTGGCGCGGTATAAACGTGGGCCTCGACTTGTTATTCCTTTTAAAGTGTTTACAAAACATAATGTAGGCTAAATTTTCATAAAAAAAGTCGACTCCTCTCTGAAACCCTTTGAGGCGATTTTTGTGGCGACCAATATCCCTAAATCGTTTTTCTACCTGATCGACTAATTCTCCCCAAGTACGACCGTTTTTAGGAATTAACACTTTATGTTTCTTCTTCATCGCACCTTGTTTCTTGGTTTGATTATTCGTTAGGGCTGCCTTATAATCGTCTCTTTGTTTTGTTTGCTGCTATGATCCGTGCTACTAGGGTATTATATCGATCGTGGCTATTTATATTCATAGTGATCACACAGATTCTAGGGTTTATTATTAGGTTGATCCTATACTCGTCGTTGTAGGGTTTCTAGGTCTAGGTTATTTGTGGTGTTTGTTTGTAACTGCATGGTGTTAACATGAATCGGGGTTTTTTAGATTCGGGAGGGAGGAACAACAATCATAGGAAGAAGACGAACACGGATGCGGGCACTGGTTCGTTTATGGAATCTGATAGGACTCTTAATGATGCCGATCCATTTAAGGAGGTAGTATCACCTTCCGTTATTGATGAACCTGTGGCGATGGAGGTGCAAAGTCCTTTGGTGGCTCAAACTAATTCGGTGAAAACATGTGGGGGATCATACCCACCATTACCTACACAGGGCGTTACTTCATAGATCAATAGCACAAGATATGAGAACGACCTCTAAAAGAGTCGTTTAAAACATGATACATTGGATTTATTGAAATTTATTTAATACCAAGCCCAACGGCTTAACTTGTTCAACATTTGATAACAAGGATTTTAGCTCATAACAAATATCCAAAAATGTAATGACTTTAAATCTTTAATGCATGACTCCCCAAAAGAGTGACCCCAATGAATACTAAGCACCCCGTGCCTCATTGACCTGAGAAAAATATGATTTAAAACGTCAACATAAAGTTGGTGATTTCATAGGTTTTTGTAAATAAAATGTAGGACCGCAAGATTTCCCCGTGATTATGCAACCTGTGCACTCATCACAAAATGGTATTACGTTTCCCTAAGCTCATGACACTGAAGCTCGACATGTATGAATGCAATATAAATATTGCCAACATTGCCCTGTATGATGTTCTAACCCGAAACATCCCTCATCCGACATGTTATATCGTTCGTTCCCGGTGACAGCTAGTCACCCGAACGGGGATGTCAATCCCAAATAGATATATTCATAACATTCGCGCTCGCTATCTAGCAATTGACAGTTCATGATAATGGGCTTAGTGAACTATAGCTACTCAGGCGGACACGTAATCATAGTATAAAATGTACACTTGCGTCCAATTTGTAAAACAAAGCATGTTCTTGCCCCAAAGATGTAAATCATTTAAATAATTATAAAATATGGGGCTATGAACTCACCTTAGCAAGTAGTTCCATGCGAAATGCAAATACACCAAAGTATAGCGAGAAATAGCACCGTCAAATACCTAAGTAAATACGGCAAGTCTTAGTCTACATATTTAGGCTAACGACTTTATAATGAATTTCAATGACTTTGAAATTTCAATGTCATCATGTCATCGATACTTATGTGGCGACGTTTACGTTCAAAAGAATTTGTTAAGTTGTTGGCTCTTGGAAGGACGTACGATTATATATAACCTATTATATATAAGTATAGTGTTTATTAATAAATATTCATATTTATTAATCGCGTTAATAAATCTCGTTGATTTATTTTGTAAAAATATTCCAAGTATTCTATTTATCAAATAATTAATAAAAATTCTTTATTACATTATTTACCCCTTAACTTCTCAAAGTTACACATTTAGTCCTTCTAGTTTCCAACCTTACGCTTATGACCCTTATGTTTGCAAATTATATTTCGAGTCCACTAAGTTTCCCAAAATGTCAAAATCAGTGCCCATACCTTGAAAACAATATATTTACACTTTTAGCCCTAAGGTTTTCACATTTACACCTTTAGTCCTTTAACTTTAGAAAAGTTACATTTTTAGTCCAAACAAGTTCCAAACAGCCCCTTAAGTTTTTAAAATGTCAAATACAGTCCCTAAACTTCTAAAAACAGTAAGTTTACAGTTTTGACCCCCAAGTTTTGATATTGTCACTTTTAGTCCCTTAACTTGTAAAAATCGCATTTTAAACCCAATTAAGTTCTAAAATGTGGCGATAGGTTTCATTAAGCTCCAATAATCAAAATAAGTTGTTTACTTCTGGAAATAAGCTCGGATAAGGGACGGGTCTCGTTCAATGCAACACAAGTCGATATAATATATGAAATGAAACGAAATGGGACGGGTTACGAATTTGTAACCCGTCTAACTTAGCATCACTTGTCTAATATGTATAGTATACGAATCCAAGGATGGTTTAAATTCGAATGTTAACTTACAAAGTGTCCTAAAGTAAGGAGAATGACAATTGTCAAGTGTTAGCAACCCGAAAGGCAGCCCGTTTAGCTTCCTTGATATAGACAACCCCTTGGCTTTCTTTCACACACTTGAATCTTCCTTAGGTATACTTGGAATGCATGTTTAAATGCTTGGCTTTATTTGTAGTATGAAATTGTATGGAAATTATTAGACAGTAAGTTGTGTCGTAGGTTGAATGGAATGGGAGAGAGTTTGCTTGTAACTCTCTCGTAGCAATTGAGGGTGTGAGTTTGTGTTCACTAATTTTCACATTTTATAACCAAGGTCAGGCTCTAACTATCTTAAACTAACCCTAGTTTAGATGAATGGTTAAAGTACAAGATGTAAGAGGCTTCTCCTCCTATCTAGGCAAGATGGATGTCTAGGATTTAGTTTAAGGTACATGTGAGTTGACAATTACTCAAAATATGTGAAGTGTAAGTGTCCTAGTTGAGTTAGTTTAAGAAAAGGTGGTGATTTATGATTTATCACATGTGGTTAAAGGGTATAACCGACCCTATGGTTTTATTTAGTGCTACATGAGCTAGTTAGTTCTCTAGTCCTAATCCAAAGTCAAACCGGGCCTCATTGTGGTGGTTTTATGGTTTTCTAGTTAGTCACCCATGGTATTGATAATACTTCCTAGTACCATCCTTAATTACAAAATTATGGTACAATATTTACTAGGATTTGTGTAAGCATCATTGGGTTTCTCTATGGTCCTTGTGACGTGAAGTATAGGAGAAAACAAATCAAAACTAGATTTTGTGAAAGATGTTACTAGTCATTAAGTACACATCCTTAATGAAACAAAGATGGTACAAGATTTAGGGAAGATATGTGTGTGCTTGTCTTGTACTTCGTGTAGTGAGCTAGGAGGGCAAAAGATCAAGTTTTGATATTGTATGAGTTGTATTAGATATCCTAGTACACTTCATTAATGAATTTAGGTTTGTACAAGGCTTTTCCAAGTTTAAATTAAGCACATGTTGGTTAATACTTATGGTGTAAAAGGAATTAATTTGCTTACTAGTATGTTAGGGTGTGACCGGCCTTATGAGGGTTAATGATACAAAAGTAAGTTAATTTTTGTGATAAGGGTATAAAAGTGAGCATTGATCTGAGTATAGATGAGTTTGGGTGTTTCCGGGTATGCCTAAACGTATTTTATTGCGGAACGTAAACGTTTCACGTAACCAATAAAAATAAAATATGAAAAGGTTAATAATTATTATAATAATTATATAACACTTGCTTGATGTAAACTTTGACTTGTTTGATGTCCGTTTACGTTGTATGATTATTTCTAGTCTACGCGATTTAGCTTAAAAGTTAAATTAGAAGTAACCGCGTATCGGACTAAAATAAATAGTGACGAATAATAGGAGTCGTAAAAATGACCCGAAATTGGGAAATGTTACAGTCTTCACCCGTTAAAAGAGCTTTGTCCTCAAAGCTTAAGACCTTGTAGTAGATGACGGAGCCCGGTTTATGAAAAGTTGTGGTTATTTCTGTTTGAACGAATCTTCACGTTCCCAGGTGAACTCAAGACCCCTCCTAGAGTTCCAGCGAACCTTAACCAATGGTATCCGGCTTCGCTTTAATCGTTTGATCTCTCATTCCATGTTTTCAACGGGCTTTTCCACAAACTAGAGCTTATCATCAATGTGAATTCCTTCTAACGGCATGGCTAATGGTTCGTCAGCGTAATATTTCTTCAGATTAGACACATGGGGGGTTTGGTGAACCCTGCTCAGCTCTTGAGCAAGTTCCATCCTGTAGGCAACCTTCCCAACTTTGGCTAACACCTTGGAAGGTCCGACGTATCTCGGGTTTATCTTGTTCCGCTTACCGAATCGTACAACCCTTTTCCAAGGTGAGACCTTGATCATAACCCTATCCCCAACTTCGAACTCCATCGGCTTTCGCTTTAAATCAGCGCAGCTCTTTTGTCGATCCTGAGCAACTTGAATTCTTTGCTTGATTAGGACGATCTTTTCCGTTGTTTCTTGGGTCAATTTCCGGACCAGTTAGTTGAGCTTCTCCAACTTTGGCCCAGCATACAGATGATTGGCACCCTCGGCCATAAAGTGCCTTATACGATGCGGCCTTTATGCTAGCGTGATAATTATTGTTGTATGAAAACTCAACTAATGGCAAATGTTTAACCCAACCCTTGCCAAAATCGATCACGCAAGCACGTAGCATGTCCTCGAGAGTTTGAATAGTCCTCTCGCTCTGACCGTCAGTTTCTAGATGATACAAAGTGCTCATACTTATATCTGTACCCAAAGCTTTCTGAAATGATTTCCAGAAATTGGATGTGAATCTCCCATCACGATCACAGATAATTGAAGCAGGTATCCCGTGTCTTACTACTATCCTGTTCAAGTACAACCTTGCCAACTTGGCTAATGGATCATTTTCCCTCATTGGCAAGAAGTGAGCAGATTTTGTAAGTCGATCCATAATTACCCAGATGGTGTCAAAACCGTGTGACGACTTAGGAAGCTTGGTGATAAAATCCATCGTGATATCATCCTACTTCCACTCGGGTATTGATGGTAATACTAACAGTCCTGATGGCCTTTGGCGTTCGGCCTTGACCCTCACATACGTCAAGCACTTGCTAACATAAGTGGCGATGTCAGCCTTCATGTTTGGCCGCCAATATAGTTTCTTCACATCTTGGTACATCTTTTCGGAACCAGGATGGATAGAGTATTTCGACTTGTGGGATTCGTGCATAATTACAGATCTTAAGTCTCCATAGCAAGGTAACCAACTCCTGTCGTGTAAACATAAAGTCCCATCGGCGCGTGGTTCCAACCTTTCATTGGGTATATCCTTTCTGATCATACCGCCTACCTCTTCATTCACAAGATTCTCTGGTTTCTGGGCTTCGATTTGAGCTTCTAATATTCGTTTGGGAAGATCCAAGCCAATGGTCATAACCAAGGCTCGAACCCGCAATGGCTCAATCCGTTCCTTACGGCTCAATGCATTGGCCACTACATTTGCTTTCCTCGGATGATAACGAATATCACAATCATAATCACTTAGCAATTCTAGCCAACGGCGTTGCCTCATGTTAAGCTCCTTTTGATCGAGAATGTGTTATAGACTTTTATGGTCGGTGAATACGGTGCATTTGGTTCCATATAGATAATGTCTCTATATTTTTAGAGCGAATACTACCGATCCAAGTTCTAAATCATGAGTGGTGTAGTTATTCTCATGAATTCTTAGTTATCGAGAGGCATAGGCAATCACCTTCTCTCTCTGCATTAACACAGCGCCTAAGCCTTTGTGTGAAGCATCACAATAGACCACAAAATCTTCGCTTCCTTCAGGCAAATCCAGAATTGGCGCACTGCACAACTTCTACTTTATTAACTGAAAAGCATTTTCTTCCTTTTTACCCCAATCAAATTTGATTCCTTTTTGAGTAAGCTTCGTCATTGATTTAGCAATCTTCGTGAATCCCTCGATGAATCTCCGATAGTATCCAGCAAGTCCTAAGAATTGGCGGATCTTCGTCGGTGACTTAGGAGATGCCCAATCTTTGATAGATTTGATCTTGGCTGGATCCACATGAATACATCTGCTATCAATGACGTAACCGAGAAATTCTACCTTCGGAATCCAAAACTCGCATTTTGAAAATTTAGCATACAACTTCTCTTTCTTAAGCAATTCCATAATTGCCTTAAGATGTTCTTCGCGTTCCTTCTCGTCCTTTGAATAAATAAGTATGTCATCAATGAAGACAATTACAAACTTATCCAAGTAAGGCTTGCACACTCGGTTCATGAGGTCCATGAATACCGCAGGTGCATTCGTTAGTCCGAATGGCATAACCTGAAACTCGTAATGACCATACCGAGTTCGGAATGACATTTTTGGAATGTCTTGATCTCGTACTCTAAGTTAGTGATAACCCGATCTCAGATCGATCTTCGAGCAAATACTGGATCCTTAGAGTTGATCAAATAAATCGTCGATCCTTGGGAGTGGATAACGATTCTTCACTGTCAGCTTATTCAACTCACGATAGTTGATGCACATCATGAATGACCCATCCTTCCTTTTGACGAACAAGATCGGGGCTCCCCAAGGTGAGGAACTAGGCCTTATGAATCCTTTGTCGGAAAGCTCTTGTAGTTGTTCCGACAATCCCTTCATCTCGGACGGTGCCAATCGATACGGTGCTCGAGCTACGGGTGCGGCTCCTGGAATTAAGTCGATTTGGAATTTCACTGGTCGAGTCGGAGGAAGACCTGGCGAGTCCTCAGGAAACACTTCAGGAAAATCTCGGACGATTGGTACATCCTGAAGTTGCTTTCCTTCTGATTTGTCCTCCTCTTTCTTGGCTGATATCTGTGCCAAAAAGATTTGACATCCTTTCTCCATGTACTCTTGAGCCTTTGAATCATGAGATAATGGTCAACCGGGATTCTCTCCCGTTGGTACTTTCGTCATCGCGAAAATCAAGGTTTCATTCCCTTAGGGAATTCGGACAAGTTTCTCGTCACACACGATCATGGCGTGATACCTTCTTAACGTCGAAACTACCCAGTTCTACATGCATTAGGTCTATATTGAACGGATGGTTTAAGAAATTTAAAGTGCAACCCCGTAGGATAGTGTCTACCCCGACTATCTTCCCATCAGCTAATTCAATGTCATAAATATCTCCTAACGGAGTTGGGATGATGTCAATCAAGGTACTAAATGCGGTAG
The DNA here is from genome assembly GCA_026074375.1 of Tanacetum coccineum. Taxonomy (NCBI): domain Eukaryota; kingdom Viridiplantae; phylum Streptophyta; class Magnoliopsida; order Asterales; family Asteraceae; genus Tanacetum; species Tanacetum coccineum. Next base: position 8,252 of record BQNB010154202.1, on the reverse strand, counting down.
ATATAAAACTTCTATCAGCACCAGTGTCAAATAGCGGTTGTTTAAGAGGAATGTACCCATGACGACATTTAAGTCTGGGTTCCTCGATGCATTCCCACTCTTCTCTGCGTTTCTGACCGCATACACCCAGCCTTTTGCATTCCCGTTTCCTCCATCCTTATTCTTCAACTTTGGACAATCCCTCTTCAAATATCTTGGGGCTCCACACTCAACCTCCAGTTTCTGGATTTCACCCTGTGGACAATACTTGTCCGTCATCTTTTTCTTGAGTCCTTCCCAAGTCATTGCGTATGCCTCGGGACCTAAGGTTCTTATTTGTCCATTCCACCAAGTTAAAGCAGCTCTTAACAGAGTGCAGGTGGCAAAACTCAACCTGATTCTCAATAGCACAACCACTGATATTGATAACTGATTCCATCTTTTCAATCCACCGAGTTAAACCGACAACGTCTTCAGTTCCTTTGAAGTTCAAAGGTTAACATTTCATGAAGTCAGCGTAGAAACAAGGACGCACAGTTTGCACATTCCTTCGGTTATCCTCGTGTGAATTGTGGCTTCCGTCTCCATTAGTGGAGTTTCGCAGAAGAGCCTGGCCAATCTTAGCTTGAATGGATTCTCTTTTGGGGAGCAGATTCGGTAGCGAAGTGTCCTAGGGCGACTAGTGATAGATCTCGGCTTTTCGGCTTAGGATTTGGTATAAGATGACGTCAACTTTATAGTAGGATGGAGTAAAGGTCTGCTTAGTTGCTATAGTTTCCAATTCGATTTCCCGAAGTAAACACGTTTTACGAATACGCACACAAAACTTTGTTTTTCCAAGGATGTAAGTAAAAATGGATTTTTTTTGACAATTGTTACATGGTGACTACTCTCAGCATGGCATAGTCCTTCCTGAATTATACATAGTTGATCAGGCTATGTATATTTGAGGGCTAACGATGCAATGCTCATTTTCATCAAAACTGTGTTATGTATAAAGAAGTATCACAGAGTTTTATAAGATGACAAGATAATTCACAAGGTGGACGTAAGGTTGGTGATAGGATGTCAACAACATGGTTTTCTAGAAATCGTATGATGGTTTACAAGGTAATAGCTAACTGACTCATGGGGTGTCAATAAAATAATTTGTGTGATAGAGATGGTTTCATAAGGCAAGAACAAGATAATTCATGAAGTGATAGTAACGTAGTTCGTAAGTGATATCGATTTCGTTTATGAGGCGATACTGAAATTGCTTATGAGATGGTATCAAAATAGTTTTTTTCTTTTGATGGTATCACGTGACAGTTCATAATGTAATAGTAAGGGGTTCATGTTGTGGTGACAAATTGTCTATGAATTGATACCAAAATGGTTTTGAAAATTGACCATGGAAACAATTTATGAGGGACAACAAAATAGTCATAGTGTTTTAGTAGATGGTTTGCATGGATAGATAGAGAGTTGAAATAAAATTGACGAAGTTTTCATAATACCATAATTTGATAGATGATGGGGTTCATTGATTCTTCCCTCCAAAATACTACATGGTTTCTTAGTACTACAATCCTTCAATACAAGATAATACATAAATAATGAGACAGAAGCTCTAGAGGTAAAAATCCATGATGACTGATCATGGGAGCCTCGAGCGCCTAAGACTCTCTAGCTCCTCCTGAATTAAACCCAACTGGCGCTCAATCTTTTCACGGGTCTGCCTCTCACGGTTACAAGTAATCTTCTCGATTGCCCTCGTAGTCTTAATCTTAGCACGCAACGAAGAATTTTTTGCCTCTGCAATGTCTACCCTAAATCTCAGAGCCATCACCTCCTCTTGTATGGGCACTCCTAATAAATGCTCCTGTATGTCTCGTATAGCCTCCTCGTGTTGGGCCAGTGTCCTCACAACGGTCGCTGCAAGAAAAGCAACTACAACACCAGGCTCTGGGTGAATGATATCCATCCTGATATCGATCGGGTCCCCAAGGTTTTCCTCAGCAGTGACCAGAATAGTAGGTGCAGCCATGACCTGCATAAGCAAAAGTTTATATAAATCGTCTTTATATGAAACCATGTAGGATGCGTACAGTATGCAAGGTAAACACGATGCAAGGTGATGCATGGTGAATGAATATGCCCACATGGCAGGGATGAAAATGTGACATGGCGAAATGGAATGCATCATGGTATAAATGGACGATGGTACGAATGAGTGGTGGTATGAATGACGGTATAGCGAATGATGGTATAATATCATGTAAGATAGATTAATGTTTAGAACATACGGGCTTATCGTACTACCTCGCCTTAAGGAAATGTTCCAGTATTTATATAATAACCCTTATATAAATAATTATAGGGTATGTGTAAACGAATGTAAACTTATCTCTGTATATATACGTAAGACCCTTATAGTGATGTACGTACTACAATGTGAATACGTATATGAATCATGTAAGCGTCTAGTAAAACTAACTAATGCAAACAACTAGTGTATGTCATGTAAGCATATATGTTGGATGGAATCAAGTAATGCATGTATGCCCTGTACAAATCCCATTTGTAAATGTATTGTTTGAAAATGGTTATAGTCTAGACAAAGACTTTTGACCTGGTTCTCTATAACCTGGGCTTTGATACCAATCTGTAACACCCCCAAATCTGGGTCGCAGCGGAATGTTGAATATCCGAGGGCGTTACTTCATAGATCAATAGCACAAGATATGAGAACGACCTCTAAAAGAGTCGTTTAAAACATGATACATTGGATTTATTGAAATTTATTTAATACCAAGCCCAACGGCTTAACTTGTTCAACATTTGATAACAAGGATTTTAGCTCATAACAAATATCCAAAAATGTAATGACTCCAAATCTTTAATGCATGACTCCCCAAAAGAGTGACCCCAATGTATCCTAAGCACCTCGTGCCTCATTGACCTGAGAAAAACATGCTTTAAAACGTCAACATAAAGTTGGTGATTTCATAGGTTTATGTAAATAAAATGTAGGACCGCAAGATTTCCCCGTGATTATGCAACCTGTGCACTCATCACAAAATGGTATTACGTTTCCCTAAGCTCATGACACTGAAGCTCGACATGTATGAATGCAATATAAATATTGCCAACATTGCCCTGTATGATGTTCTAACCCGAAACATCCCTCATCCGACATGCTATATCGTTCGTTCCCGGTGATAGCTAGTCACCCGAACGGGGATGTCAATCCCAAATAGATCTATTCATAACATTCGCGCTCGCTATCTAGCAATTGACAGTTCATGATAATGGGCTCAGTGGGTTATAGCTACTCAGGCGAACACGTAATCATAGTATAAAATGTACACTTGCGTCCAATTTGTAAAACAAAGCATGTTCTCACCCCAAAGATGTAAATCATTTAAATAATTGTAAAACATGGGGCTATGAACTCACCTTAGCAGGTAGTTCCTTGCGAAATGCAAATACACCAAAGTATAGCGAGAAATAGCACCGTCAAATACCTAAGTAAATACGGCAAGTCTTAGTCTACATATTTAGGCTAACGACTCTATAATGAATTTCAATGACTTTGAGATTTCAATGTCATCATGTCATCGATACTTATGTGGCGACGTTTACGTTCAAAAGAATTTGTTTAAATTGTTGGCTCTCGGAAGGACGTACGATTATATATAACCTATTATATATAAGTATAGTGTTTATTAATAAATATTTATATTTATTAATCGCGTTAATAAATCTTGTTAATTTATTTCGTAAAAATATTCCAAGTATTCTATTTATCAAATAATTAATAAAAATTCTTTATTACATTATTTACCCCTTAACTTCTCAAAGTTACACATTTAGTCCTTCTAGTTTTCAACATTACGCTTATGACCCTTATGTATTCAAATTATATTTCGAGTCCACTAAGTTTCCCAAAATGTCAAAATTAGTGCCCATACCTTGAAAACAATATATTTACACTTTTAGCCCTAAGGTTTTCACATTTACACCTTTAGTCCTTTAACTTTAGAAAAGTTACATTTTTAGTCCAAACAAGTTCCAAACAGCCCCTTAAGTTTTTAAAATGTCAAATACAGTCCCTAAACTTCTAAAAACAGTAAGTTTACAGTTTTGACCCCCAAGTTTCGATATTGTCACTTTTAGTCCCTTAACTTGTAAAAATTACATTTTAAACCCAATTAAGTTCTAAAAAGTGGCGATAGGTTTCTTTAAGCTCCAATAATCAAAATAAGCTGTTTACTTCTAGAAATAAGCTCGGATGAGCTTATTGGGCTTTTCGG
>BQNB010154200.1:0-15549 GCA_026074375.1 Tanacetum coccineum | reverse complement strand
CAACCTCGTCAGCTTAGTGACCGGGCATTTGACACCCCTTAGAGAATAATTTGTCGAAACTTTCTAACTTTTGAACCCTTTACTAAAAACTTTCCGTAAAACTTAGTAAGTTTATAACTCAAAGCTAGCTAATTCCTCTAAAATTAAGACATTGTAGGTAAGTTAATTCCTTTAGAGTGACTTTCTTCTCGGAACCTCCCGACCTCATCGGTCAAGTGCTCAGGCTTTTGACACCTCACAGAGAATACTGACCAGAATTAACAAACGTCTGGTTTCAAAATTTTGTAGGGATTAACAAGTTTAAGTTCAAAAGAATGTTTAAATTTTAGAAAAAGACATTTTCCCATTATTTATTAAGCAACTTATACTAGCAACATTATTATGTTTTTCACATCATTTTCATTTTTCTTTTTTTTCCATTTTTTCATTTTTTTTCATTTTTCATTTTTTTTCTTTTTTTTGCAACATTTATATTTACACCGTATACAGGGAAAATTTCTTTTTAGAAAATTAAAACATATTTTTGATCAAAAACTCTTATTTATCAAAGCTTTTTACTCTAAAAATGTTGATCTTAACGCAAGATCTTAACATACTTTAATAAGAGTGATAAAACACTAACTTGTTTTTCCAAAAGAGCATGTATTATTAGTCATTTTAGGAGCTACTGGGATAAAAAGCCACAAATTACACTTATGAGCTTTTAAGATTTCCAACTAATCCTTGCTTAGCATTCCAACTTATATTTAACTCTATCATTTTTTGTTCTTCGCAAATTTAAAATCTTTATAAAAAATCCATGAATGCTTACCAAATAAAAATAAAGCTTGCATATTTAAAGTCATTTATTGAAACATGCAAAAACTTGGCCTTTTACGCTAAATTCGCATTTTAAGAGCCTCTTGTATAAAAACAAGCAAAAGCTTTATACATTTATAAAGGTTAAGGAGTAGCCTAGAGCTCACTGCTCGTCAAGTCAAAAATTATTTTATTCTCACCAGCGAAAAGTCAATATTTGTGATAAACACTTATTTTATTTTTGCAAATTTTTTTAATTTTAGCCTAAAATCACATTTTTTTTGGTAAAACAGGGTTACGTGAAAGACATAGACAAATGCAAGTGGGATCAAATCGATAAATTCCCTCCTCATACTAGAATGATACATTGTCCTCAATGTGTGGGGGTTGCCAACCCCCTTATACTAATTCCAAAGTATATTCCGAATATAAAAGGGAATCTCACGTAAATCTAAAGCCGTTTATTAATTATGCCAAAGATTTTTTTTCTAAAAAAAAAACGTTAGTCAATAAGATCAAGGATATAAGATTCCTAAAATAAGCATGCAAAGGGATGAAGATCGAGTGAGCGTTAGACAAAACCACGAGGACGAGAGTCTTCATAATCTGAGGAATCCTGCCAATCACCACAGACAACAAAAACACGAGATTGGAAGAGGCGAGCCTCCTCACGTTACACTTATTAGAAAATAGAAAGAAGACAAAAACACAGGTTGCCTCCCGAGAAGCGCTTTCTTTTTGTTAACCGAGTCTTGAGCCTAACTCGACCCCCCATACTTTGATTGGTCAAGAAGGCATAGAAAGGGATATAAGGAAATGTAGGGTTTTATAGAAACTATACCAACAGTACTGGCTTCAGGTTCAACATTGTGCTGTTAGTGAAGATTTAGTGATTCAGAAAAGAGATTGAATGAAAATAGACTAAGTCAATTAGTACTTTTAGGAGTATAGTTTTAGTAACTGTTATTACATAGTTAGTACGCCTAGTATAGTATGCAGTTATATAAGTTAGTGCAGCTAGCATATAATAGTTCGTGTTGTTAGGAGGATATGCATGAGTAAAATAAGGAATATGATAAGCAATTATCTCCTCACGCGTTTTGTAAGCCCATTAGGGTTTTCTTGGTGTATAAAAGGAACCCTAGGCATAGTTAATAGATATAGATCAATAGAGATCAATTAGCAATCATAGCTTGTAACCTAGTAAGATTCAAGTTATAATATAAAGTGTGAGTTTGATAGAAGATCTCTTGTGTTTTCTTAATACTGTTCTTCTTAGCATTGTTTGATTAGTTTTCCGCATAAACAATAATTTTTCAATTAGTGATTTCATTATGTTCTTTTGTATTTATCAAAAAGTAACAAACCCTTAGCCAAGCTAAAGGTTCAAGCACTTTCAGTAAGGGATCCAACATAACATGCCAAGATTGGCATGTCCCCACCATAGATCATCATCCGGCTTTCATTAAGGAAATTATTAATGATCTTGAAAGCTTTAAAGCCCCGAAGATATAAAAAGAAAGAGGTTTTACTCCGTCGTTATGAAACAAGAATTCCATGCTGAAAAACTTTACCTCAATTTTAGATGAAAATAGGAAGCAAAGTTTCAAGCACTGGAGAAAAGAGATCACTGGAAGGAATGAGATAAAAATTATTCATGATAGAAATCTCTTTGATAGGTGTGACTTTATAATTATCCATATCGAAAGTCTTGTTTTCTATTCTGGAAGGAAAATAAACTACAAGATCGGATCTGGCAAAAATCAATAGAAAAGTAAGTCCAGATCCTGACAAAGGGAGTATGGTGGGTAAAACAATAGGCATATTAAACTCTAAGTTCTCCAAAAACATCTACACAACAACTCTAGTACTTCGCCCGATCGAGGCTCATACTTAAGAAAAAGAATAACCTCTTCAGAGTTCATAGCCGACACTACAATACCCGGTGGAATCGAGTCATCCCAGCAAGAAATATATCAACTTCCTCCAATAAAAGTCACATCCTTAACGGGGAAGGAGATGAGGAGAAAGATTCGATTATGGCATCAGAAATTTCAGTATTAAGTTCTTCCGGAGGTCGAGGAGATGAATTATCATATACTAACTTCTTAATAAGACGAATATCTTTCTTCGGATCAAAGTTGGTTTCAGCAATTCCTGGCGGAATTGGATTGATAAGAGCGAGCTCACCGGCGAACTCCTCGAGAAGGAAATCAATCTTGGGGGAAGTTATCACGGTATCTTTATTAAGCAATGATTCTATAAGATCAGACTCTGCATTAAAGTGATGCGGATTTATCTTAGTGGAAATGATTTCTTCATCAAAAAGAGGGTTCAAATAAATTTTGAAATTTTCCTTCGTGAACGTCCTCATTAAGAAAAAATGACTCGTCATCACTAGAGGTAGAATCTTGTAAAGAATCAAAAAAAGGAATAGTGATTTTTTTAGAAAAAGTCGTAAAATCATCACAAACGGGCACATCACACTCACTTTAATATCGGATAAATCCTCGGATTCACTTGGGGTTAGGTTAAGGTTCTTAACACTAGACTCAATTTCTTCGTCTGAATCCGTTTTCGGAATAGTGTCAAGATGCTCATCCTCCATTACAAGAGAGTTCGTAATTAGTAATTTGGGTGTGATTGCAACAGGGGAATTCTTATAATATTCCTCACTTGAATAGTATATTCCTCGTCATCATCATCATCGAAAATAGGACACTTCTAATATGGAGTACAAATTTTAGCTGCCTGCTCTTCCTCTTGAGTATTGAAATCGAGAGTATAATTAAGAGTTGTAAACTCAATATAGTTTAACAACAATTCTTGCATGACTTCTGTATCAATCTGCTTTTCTTCCAAACTATTCTCAGCTAGCAATACTGCAATACTCTTTCCTTCAGGAAGTTGATTATTATTTTTCAAACAGGTTTGTATAGCTTTTATTAGTTTCTCTTTAACAAGCAACATTTCTGTACTCATTTCCTGACGAGGTTGATGAATAACGGGATACTGCGGGGGTTGGAATTGGTCAAAACCAGAAGAAGTAGAATGATTCATCGGTTGACATTCAAAAGTCGCAGGAGGACCCCCACAGTCTTCACAACAAAGATATGCTGTGGAAAACTTGGTGAGGTTTGTGGAAAATTATCAAGGTTTTGATAGAAACACGGGTCCTGATTGTAAACAAACGGAACTTGTGATGGACAATCGTAACCATTATGAGCGTCGTTCCCACATAACTCACAAGTAGAACATGGACATCCATATTCCAACCCTCAACTTCCACAAAGAAACAAAAAAATGAATTGGTTGGGATGATTCCATGAGAATTAACATTAGGAAGGAATAAAGAAGAAATCTTATTTGAGAATTTTTTATTTATTTATTAAAATCAAACACAATATTTTTGGTAACCGGAAGTCAAATTGCACACGGTAGCTCTCTAAAAAAATGCACAAAGAAGCGGAGGAGCGGGTAAGCGCAAAGCATTTTAAAAACCTTCTCATTTCGGGTCGAAGTTCATCGGATCAACCCTCCTTATACCTCTCTTATAGTTTGTAATATAAAGGTGAGCCGTTCATAACAAATGACAACTCGATTTCTTTTGTTGTTTTTTTTGTATATTTTTTGAATTATTTGAAAATATTCACAAAAATAATAATAACTTCACGAGGAAGGGTCTTCAAAAAACAATCTTCAAACGATAACTTGAAATTCGTAACATAGCCTCCCCGACAGCGACGCCAAAAATTGATCATAGTCAATAGTATATATATATATTATATAGGCGAACCGGCAAATCACTTTTAACGAGTGACAAACCAACTCACCAATAAAATATAATTCCGGAAGTATCGATTTCGAAAGTAACCCCTTCTAGTCGTTTCCCAGGTCGTTTTTGTTCCGACGAGGCGTGCATTGAACTTCTAGTTGAAGTTTGTGATCGAGATTTTGAATAGTTCAAGATTTTGATTTTGAATTCTATATCTACTAATGAAAACGCTAAAACAAGTAAAATTAAGCAAACAACTAAAGCATTTAAAAATTAATCACGAAAAAACGTTAACGGGAATATAAAACACGACTTAAAAACCAAAAAATATGCAAATATTTAACCCCTAGAAAAGAGGCAAATTAAAAAGATTTTTAAAAAGTTCCTAATGATAAAAAGAAATTAAAAAAAAAAGAATTGTATTTTTTTTGACTTTTATTTTATTTATTATGAATTAAAAACACTTTTAATCTAAAAATATTATTAAAAATATTAAACTATTTAGAAAAAACTGAAAAAATTAGGGAAAATACTTTAAGCTATAAAGGTTGCAAGAAAAATAAGACTTTTGAAAAACTACTTATAAATAAGCAGTTAATAAGCCAAACAGCTTATAAAGCTATTTGGCTAAAAACCCCTTATAAACCAAATGCACCCAAAGTCTTTTAGAAAAGTCCCAAAGGCGCAGATGGTAAAAGAGGGTGGTGTTAAAACGTGTGTGAGTGAAGGGTGAGGTCCAAGGTTCGAGTCTGGGACCTTGGTTTTTGATTTTTTTTATTTTTTAAAACTTTGATTATAAATAAAACTTAAAAGAAAAGAGAAAATAGCAACTTTAAATAAAGGGAATTTTGGACAGAACTAAAAAAAAGCCAGAAAAAGCTATTTGAAAGTGACAGTTGGTTTATCTAGGACTAAAATGGTTTTTAGCTAAACTGTTTGGCAATTTGCTAAAAAATGTAAGAAAAAACGAATAGAAAATGGAATAGAAGTCCTAGACTAATGAATAATGACAACTAATAAGCACTTATGATTAACAATTAAGCCATAAAATAAGCAGAAAAGCAGTTAAAAACTAAAAGACAGATGACTTAATTTTTTTTTAAAGAGCTAATACTAATTTTTCAAGCAAAGTTTAGGACTATAAAGCCCAATGAAATAACAAAAGCTAAAATCATATTAAAGTTAGTCTCCAAGGGACACATAAAAGCTGTTTTAAGCAATTTGGTTAAATAAATAAGCTGGAAAAGGAAATAGAAATTGACAGCCTTCACTTAGTATTTTGGCTTTTTAAACTTAAATGACAATTGCAGCCTAAGTTTTAAGACTCAAAAGCACAAATGACAATCTTAAAATTTGAATAGATTGACCTTACTCTATAATAAGCTAAACATAAGCAAAGTAACTCAAAAAAAAACCAAGGTGAGCTCACAACTGAATGCAACTTAAGACTCTTTTAAGAGCATTCAAAGAATATGCCTTTAATTTTAGCTAAAACTTTTCTAAGAGGCACAACTAAAGCAAAATTACGTCAGACAACCTTAAAATGAGAAAATTTAACTAGCTTTTATCAAAAACCACACTCTAATGGACCTTTAAGAAATTGAGCAAATAAGCTGTTTGAAAAGGTTTAGGTACCAGCATGCTTTAGGATTTGATAAATCACACTCAAAAATTTAACAAGACCCATTCAAACCTTATTAAAACTAACCCTAATGCTGATTTAAAGCTAATCTAATATAGATTTCATAACCAAAAAACACAACAGTATTTAACAACTTGAGTGTAATACTCGCTAAGGCCAAAACACCCTTAAAAACTGTTTATACATTTTTAAACTATTAAAGACTGAATTAAGTTGAAATATATAAAAACAGATTAAGCATAAGCATACTTAAGGACAAATAAGCAATAATATCACAGACTTAAGCATAAGAATAATCACATTTGAAACAAGCAGTTTAGAACAAAAACAAGCAGTTTAAATGAACATCAATCCAAAGGACATGAAAATCATAACATGAATATGAAAAACATTCAAAAGAACAGAATAAGCAATTTTAGCATTTAATAAGCAGAAATAAGCAGTGCAATAAGCAAAACAGTAAATAAGATGTAAAAGAGAATTAAGAACTTACTTCTTATTGAAAAATCCTTGATGGTACAATGCTTTGAAAAGTAGAAAACAGTCAGAAATCAAAATACGTAAAACATAGAATAAATCTGAAATATAAGCAATAAGCTAGCAAAAACTAACATCCTAACTAAGAAATCAACATCTTTATTTGTAGGTTTTAGTGAGGAGCTCTTGTGAGGAAAGACACAAAGGCTTTAATTCTTACCAAATTCTTTCAATCTTGATCAATCAACATTAAATCGCATCTTTGACTTTCCCCCAATTCCTTGACGCGTCATTGGTGTCCAATAAAAGCTTGCCACGTGGCTTTGGCGTGTGTCAGGGGTGGGGATAGGTGTGTTGAAGGCATTCACATAATGGGAGATGTGGGTTTGGCTTGGTTTGGGCCTTCCCGCCTTTCTTAGTATTATTTTATAGTATTTCAAATTTGGGATAACGAGGGTAACGGTGTTTAATGGTTGGGGACTAACTGTGTAAGGTAAGGGACTGCTGGTGTTAGTCCCTAAGGACTAACGGTGTAAAATCCAAGGACCTGTGGTGTAAAAGGTTTAAAGGGGTTATGTTTTGGGATTTTGGTTTGGATTTTTGGGTTTTATTTGTTTTTTAAGATTAAGTCTTGTGTGTTAATGGGTTAATCCGGTCCATTAACTTGGGTTGGGTTGGCCCACTAAGATGCATGCGCCTTTGGTTTTGATTTTCCACGCCCTTTCCAATCTCGTGCTTGGTTTTGTCGTTTTTTTGCTTGTTTTGTCTTTGTGAATATCCAGTAAACTGCAAATGAAAATAAAACAAAACCAGCATATATTTGGCAAATTTAAGTCCTGAGGATTTTTGGACCAATTAAAGCTTATTTTCATTTAGAAAATGGTATGTGTATTTAAGCTCATACCATGCACCTCTGAGTTAGAGAAGCCATAAGAGCTATGTGGTAGTACTACCTCAACTGTCATAAAGCTCTAAACAGAACCAACTCCAATCAATAGCCCCAAGCTTGGTAAAAGTACTTCCACATTTACAGTCCTTCTTGAGCTGTCTTGATTCCTGTTCCTATTATCTTGATTCCTAGGACCTCTGCATTCCCTTGCAAAATGTCCCATCTTATGACAGTTGAAACATTCTACCTTGGACTTGTCATATCCAGCAGTATCACTCCTATTGATAGTGATATTCTTACCAGTTCTCTAGAAATACCTATTTGCCTCTCGCAAGCTCAGTAAAGCCTAACTGTCCCCGTCTAAATCTATTTTCTTCTAGGCATCTTGCATGATTTATGTCAATGTCTTCATGAACAAGTTGCGACCTGTTTGGTTGATTTGCCAAAAACGCATAGATAGTGGCATCACTTAAGTTAGCAGTACTATCTAGATTAACCATCAATAACTAAGGAGAGTTAGGGTGAGTACTAACTTGAACATTGGACAAGTATTTAAATTCCATTGGTACAGTTAGGAGGATGATACAAAGGTCAAATTCGGAGAGTTGAGTTAAGTGTTGAGCTTGGAATTTACGTTTCTTTTGACCTCTTGTTCAACAATCTTGAAGTTGTTGTAGAGATCATCAATGCTCATTGTGTCAAGATCTAATTTATTACTCCAAACCACTACATGAATGTTCCATTCAGAAGGCAGACTTCTTAAAAATTTTAAGTTGAGATCTTCTTGAGAGATGTTTTCACCCAAGATGGCCAATTGGCTAACAATTTTCTGAAGCCTGTTCAAAATAGAGTCAAGTGTCAGTTTTAAATGACTTTTTGGTCGTTCTATATACATCTTGTGTTATTGATCTATGAAGTAACACGCCCCGGACCCTTATTCCGCTGTGACCCAATTTGGGGGTGTTACAAATGTGGAATAAATCCACAATCTCAAGAACTTTCTCAATGTGTTCGTTCGCATCTTCGTGATCTAAACCGCTAAAGGTGTTAGTTCGTATTTCCTTGAGAAATTGTCCCTTCAGTTCAAAGTTATATTTGTCTTCAATTTTGGGCCTAACAACCCCTGATCCATAGTCAGCTCGGGTCTTGCTCATGTACTGTTCCATAGTTTCCGCCATTGTCTCCGCTTATTCTTCCTTCAAGTTTTCTTGGTCAGAAAATAAATTGAAATCAAGCGATCTCAACTCGTCAAGACTTAATGTCTTGAAGTGTCTCCTAGATGATCAAAATTCTCGTTTCGGATCTTTGTAAGGTGTAAATAGTTCTTTTGTTAAACTCCTTGTCATGCACTACCTGAAACAAGGGATAAACAATCAGTAGTATGGGCTCTTTTGGATAGAAAAAAAAATTAGCACGGAAATCAAATACGAAAACTAAGATTCTTTTTTTGTTCCAGATGATCGATACGTCGTATCCAATAGAAGTGGATATGCCGTATTAATCAGTTGAATCAATACGTTGTATTAGACAGAAAGTTGGATACGCCGTATCCGATGGTAATGGATATGCCGTATCGAGTTATCGACCAGAACAGTGTATTAGAAAACAATTACATTAAATACATAAATTTACAAGAAAACAATTTAACTAACAAATATACAAAATATACAGAATATATAAGAATATACACTAATCTAATTAACACTACTCCTATGGGTTAGATCTAATCTAATGTTAAAAACCAAAACCTAAAAGAAAAATCAAGATTAGGTTTCACTCCCTAGCAGTGGCGTCAAAAACTTGATGTGTCGTTGTGTGGTGTTTATTTATAATAGTTCAAGTTTTAAATTTATATTTTTCTAACTTAACAAAAAACAACACTTTAACGGGTAGTGTACCCGGTCGGTGGTAGATTCGTGGTAAGTAGGGTGTCGAACACTTGAAGCGAGGTTAAATCTCTCAATTTATTTATATCTTGGTTATCTAATCTATGTTAATTTTAATCTAAGTCAAACCTATGCTAATCCTATGTTAGTTCTAATCCTAATTCTAACAGGTAAAAGGGGGGTTTCAGCCTGAGAGACTGGCACGGGTTTGGTTGGTGACTACAATCAATTCAAGACACTTTAACCCACACAAGCAAATTAACAAAAGATAAAAGAGTGGTCGAGCCTTAAGATAGAAAACTATATAAGCCATCCTTAATCTGATTAGAAGTTGGTTTGTTTATTCAGTGCAATGATTACTTATCTCGAAGAGGCATATCATTCTTAGACTTAGGCGGGACTTCATCCTAAGACCTAGACACATTAATTCTGTCATAATTAAAGCATCTGCATAAAGCATCCTTATTACCTAATTATAATCTATCTTAGGGATTAAAGCAATGCTGATCTTGTTAAACCCTAGCTCATAGAGATTTTACCTACTTACTGCTTAAAGGTAATTTTTACACTAGTAGTCCACTTGTCCAACTATCTAATGGAATCAGAATATTATTTGTTGAATTATCTAGATTCATTTACTAGTCAACATGTTCAATAAACCAAAGGCACTTTTTGTTAACTAGTTAAACCAGAAGCGTATCCTTAGCACGATTTTAGAAGGACAATAATTATGATCCTATGATTCTAGATGTGTAAATTACTATATGGAGAGCTATCCCAACATCTTGATTACTTGGTCCATATCACTAGATTCAGTTGAATGATAGGTCGCATACAAAAGCACGTAAACAAGTATGAATTGATAAACATAAACAAGCATACAACGATAAATTAAGCAATCAAGATATAAGCAAAACAAAACATTCATATCTTCATAATAATGGCTAATACCCGAAGTTATTAGCCTTCAAATATCATAATTAATACAAGAGTAATTGTTTTAGCCAAGGTAAACTAACCGAGTTAACGAATGATACCAAAAACTAAACGATTATAAAAGCATAAGAAATTACATGTTGTCTTCTATGGATTGGAATGCGTTGCAAGACCTCTTCTGCTCTTTTTCTCCTCTGAAAATCAACTTTTATGGTTTAGGTATTGAGAATGTGATTTAGCACACTTAAAACTCATTTTTGAGTTTTGTATTTATACGGTCTGGAAGTCGGTTCAATACGGCGTATCCAAGGGATTGGATACGGCGTATTGGAGTTTCTTATAGTAGGGACCACGTTTGATATCTTCCAGAATATTCACATACTGTATCTTCAATACGGCGTATTGACATCGTTTGGATACGGCGTATTGATCTTGTTTCCTTTGTGGTCTTTGGTGAGTGTAGGCACGGATACGTCGTATCTTACTTGATGGATACGGCGTATTGGTTGTCAGAATAGTAAATCTTTATAATATCTTCATTTAAGCTCCAGAATGTGCGCCTTTTGCTAATATTCATCAACTACTCCATAATTACTGCAATTCTCAAATATAAACGATTAAGTAACAATTCTTTGCAATAATTATACAAAATGGGTTAAATAAATGGGATAAATGATGCTATAAAATAGACGTTATTTGATGCCGTCAGAAAAAATATACATCAAGTGATGCAAATGGCGATGGATCATATGTGAATGAACAGCCACCAATCAGACAGAAAAAATATACATTAAGTCTTCATTGACTGAATGATTTTTGGGTGTAAGCTATGCAGGCACTTTACCAATGTCAATAAAAGCTCCTTGATAAAGATGCAAAGTAGTCACTTTACCAACACAAATCTTCAAAAGATATTCAAATTTACAGATTTCCTTGCCAAGATCACTCCAAAAATTTCACATACATATACGTAAATGCGTGATAGGTAGAAGATAGTTAGATTATAGAACAACAAACTTACTTGTCCTGGGTAGTAAAATGGTAGCTCATACTGCAGAAAAAAGGTACAATGAATAAGAAATGTTACATCAACATTATCAATTTTGTTATACCAATTACAACAGAAAAGACAGCTTATCATTCCTTCTTTAGGATGGCCAAGGAAAGTGGTGATATTTGATTCGCTAACCTGCACATGATCAACTCAGTTAGGGTGGCCGAGGAAGGTAATGGCCATGGAAACATCTTTTAAGACTAATCTCTAAAACCTGTGTCCAAACAACCTTATTTTTTCTATATAAACAATATATTAAAGTTGTAAAAAAAAATGTGAAAACCCCTAAACCTTGCGTCTAAACATGCCTATTTCTACTACAAAACCACAAACTAATTCTGTAAGAACATACCCAATGACAATCTCAAGTGTATGTGTACCGAAAGTAACTATAATTTCCTGTCAATTCGCATTCTAATTACTCATTTTACTAATGCAAATTTTATCTTTCCTTCCATTCTATTCCTAACAATATACTCTTACCATTTAGATTTAAAAATGATGATGGGTTAATCTTTGTAGTCGCTAGTAAATTCCATTACTCTTCCTACTATTACAAAAAGAAGGCATTAGTCGCTACAATATACTTTTTGGTTTTGACTTTCTGCTTTTTTTTACATGCCAAATAGTACAATGTCTCATCAATTTTAGTGAAAATGATTGTGGCCAATCACGCAAAATTAAATTTAAAAAAAAGGGCAAAAATTAAATTTAAAAAGTTCATAAAATACCAGTTGATCTTGCAAAACCATTTCTAAACCCCATGTTTCCAAACGTTTTTGGACTGGATGAGACTTCCGATACTGATGCACCTCATCAAAATTCTTACCTCGTCCATCATACGATCAATGTCACATACAAATGTCATATCTTGATTCATTTTTTCTAAACAAATACAAAATAAGAAAACAATATGTTTACTTTAATATGAAATGTTATAAACTTAACCAAAATATTTATATGGAGGCACAGTTCACCATTAGCATATGAGAGCTTTTCTTTTTCAGGCAAAGAAGACTGAAAGCTTTTCTTCAGGCCATATTGTAGATTGCTTTTGTAATCGGCCTTAGAAAGTACTCTTGACTCAGATAGATTGCTTTTGTAACCAAAATAGTTGAAGTATGATATGAGAATACTCATAGATACCTTTTGAGAAAATATAATAAGATGGGAAAATATTAGTGATGATCTGTGTATATAATCGACCAATTTATAAAGTGTGGATTAGGTTAACACATGATTTCAAAATTTCAAAATTTAGCTGAGTAACTATGGTAACGATTTTTGTAGTTAATTTGATTTTTCAAAAATCATGGTAGGTTGTTACAAACATTATCAAATCTATTTCCAGAAATCATATTTATTTAAAAAATTTCGAAGTTTCCGGAAATCATGTTTATTTCAAAATTTTCAAAGTTTCTATGATAGGATTTTTTTTTTCAAATACCATCATAGAACTACAGGAAAAAAATATTAATTAATTTATAACATAACATTAACAGATAAAAGTATCACAATCATGACAAACTGAATTTATTTGAACACACAAATAAAATTAATCACTAACCTTGTAAATGGATGATTTTGATGCTAACATCAATTGATTTTCCATTTAATCATATTCTTTGGTCGATATAGGTAGATGCGGTTGATTTTTCAATTTGATTAGGGTTTTTTGTTTCATAATAATTAGGGGGGGTTATGAAAGTGATGATATTGAATCATTATAATTCGATGCGAATGTTGTTTAGATGATATAATAGTTGCAGAAATCACAATTGATAAAAAGCTGTTGTTTTAATTTTATGATTTTTACATGATTTTGTTTGTATGGTTTTGTTTGTAAATGTAAAAGAATGAATAATTAAATGCTAATAGAATGGTAGTTGTTGATTATTAAGCTAGGACATGTGTCATTTATTTAGATTTTTTGCTTCAAAATCATTTCTAAGAAAGCATATTTTATATAATAGGTAGATGGGCCAAATGGTGAAGATTGTGTCCGGTTTCGACCGTTTCCTGAATTTAACAGGATGAGGATTGAGCAATCTACTGACCATTTAAATATCATATATAAAAATATGTTTTGCATAGCTAAATTTTTCAATACAATGATCAATGGTGCAAGTGATTTGAGAAAAATGAATAAACTTGGTGATTTAACTCTCCGTGATCATAGATTCTCATGTATCAACAAAGTCAAATTTCAAATTTCTGAAAAGAATGCTTCAAAAAACCGTTCAAAATGGTTTATGACTATCTATTGTACTCGGTTGGGTAAATGGTCTAAGTCATGTCCGATTTTGGCCGTTTTCTGCACTGAACAAAATGAGGAGTGGGTGGTTTAGTGACCATTCAATTGTTGTTACATTAGTTTGTTTGTCTTATCATAGTTTTCAAAACATCCTTGGAAAACTTATGATTTTGGAAATGTTATCTCAATTTCTATCAAAAAGCCGTATCTTTGTGTTAGAAAGTGGTACTCCCTTTTACTGAAAAGTTTCTTTATGAGAATGTAAAATTATACTCTTGGATTTTTTAAACATCAAATGGTTGTCACAACTTGTGTTTTTACCAAATTGGTATTTTCAAAATCAGAGTATATCTTTGTTATTCTTGAAAGAGTATCATTTCACAAATGATTTTTGGTGAGAAAATTCAAAATAGAAAGAGAGATAAAATCCATACGCGAAAAAGCAAATCTAAGTATGCTCGAAAAAGAAATGCTAGAGAATACAAAATAAGATCAAAAGAAAAAGACGAATAAAGCATATGGCATGTGCTAGAAAAAGCAAGAATTGGCACATGAGAAAGAAAATGATCAGAATATGCTCAAGAAGATTTGTCAGAGCATATAAAAACAGACAAAGTGGAAAGAAACAAAAATGTTATATAAATCTGTTTTACATAAACTTTATCTCATTTCACTAATCACATAATGTCATCATACAGTATTCCATATGGCTTAACACATCAATCTAACTGCTCAACTTGTCCCCAAATTCTAAGGCATTAGGAGATGTAACAATTATGTTGTGCTCCAAAGTATCCCATGCTCACCAAAATGCAAGACAGTAGGACAATTCTTACTTGCTCATACATTGAGTTATGCTCTTACTGCTACTGTCGATGTTCCAGCCGTGTACCTACAACAATTTTGGAAGACAGTTAGCAAGGTGCCTGACACCAAGGATACTATCAGATTCAAGCTGGACACACAAGAGATTATGTATACTATTGATATATTTCGTGATACTCTCCATTTGCCAGTGGAAACTCCAGATAATCCATTCATCACACTTGTCACCATAGAGACTTTTAATCGTGTTTGGCTGAAACCGCGTCAAAATCGTGTTTTTATAATTTGTAGTGCGTTAATTAAATAATTGGGCCCGAGATTTAAAAGATGTAAAATATTTAACAAAAGTGGGCCAAAGCCTTCCCCTTTTCTCCTTTGTATTCGGCAGCCCACAACCCACATACAAACCCACACCTTAATTATTTGTTATTAGTTAAAACCCAAGCCTAAGTGCCCATTTTATAAACAATTTCTCTACAAAGCCCACTCCCCTCTTTATAAATAATCCAAAAACTTCACACACGCACACACATATACAACGTTAAAAAAATCATCTGTTTCCCCTTGTTCTTTTACTGTTCGATAACAGACTCCAAAAATAACCATTATCACCATCAAATCACTCTCTTTTTACTCCAAAACACTCATATAATTATCCTTAATCATCCTCCATCACTAAAAACCTCCATGCATTAAGATTTATGAGTTCTTGATTTTTACAAGATTTTTAATTTTAAGGTTTTTAATTAGATTGAAGATTAAGGGTGTTGCAAGAGTTAATTGTAGGTCTTTTAAACAAGTTTGGGTGAGTAAAATCAAGATTTTAGATTTTCTTTGGTTCTTGTGGTGTTCGGCCGATCATCAAAACCCACAAGGGTTTGTGGTTTGATCATTTACTTGTTTTCCTTATCTCTTTGTAAGTATTCTTCTTGATTTTAATTTGGTTATATATATATTTTCTTGCATGTAGTTATTTTTATGTTTGAGAATCCATGAGGTAAATGCATGTTGTG
>BQNB010154199.1:0-15550 GCA_026074375.1 Tanacetum coccineum | reverse complement strand
TGAAGAAGAAGATGTTGATACACAAAAAGAAATGAAAGAAGTTTCTAAAGAATCTGGAGCAAAAAGAAAGAAATCTCTTTCTAGAAAAGGCACAAGAAGTACTGGTAAGAGACAAAAGATGGAACTAGATGATGAAAAGGAAGATCTCAAAGGATATTTTGTTGGAAACACAAAAAGTGTCGGTCACTTCCAAGTTGTAACAGGTCTTAGCTCGTAGATAGTATTAAGTGAAGAATAGAATCTAATCTAGCCCAAGGCCCATGGGAAGCCCATCATATCCCATGGTTCGGCCATCCATGTACTATATAAACCCTCTCCTAGCCTTGGAGAAGGGTTGGTTGTTTCATTTTCCATATTTCCATCTTAATAAACTTCATCCATTTTCCATCCATTCTCTCTCTATAACATCACAACCCACATCTCACTCTTGTTCTTGGTAGATCATTAGATTACATGTTTCTTCAATTGGTATCAAGATCCATGGAGTGGTGTGTTTAGTTTTTGTGTTTGTCTTGTGATTTATGTTTAAATTCTTTATAAAGAACAAATTTTTGATTCAAATTTTTTTTGGCTTAACAACCTTAAAGTTTTCATTTTTGTTGTTCCTATAGGGTTAGTAACACTAGTTGTACAAGAATTTTTGTTAAAAACCATTCAAAAATATGTTTTTTTGAGTTTTGAAAATTTGAGTTTCGTAGTAGTTTGAATCGAACGAGCTAAATTCAAGCATAACCGAATGAGTGTTTTCATAGTCTGAACCGAACGAAGTTATTCTCAAGCATAACCGAACGAGTGATTCTTACTTGAACCGAACGAGTTTAGACATGGTGAACCGAACGAGTTTAGACTACCTGAACCGAACGAGTGTTTCTTACTTGAACCGAACGAGTTTAGACTTGGTTAACCGAACGAGTTTAGACTACCTGAACCGAACGAGTGTTTCTTACTTGAACCGAACGAGTTTAGACTTGGTGAACCGAACGAGTTTAGACTACCTGAACCGAACGAGTGTTTCTAACTTGAACCGAACGAGATAACTCAGTTTGAACCGAACAAGTAATTGTTAATTAGAACCGAACGAGCTTATCTATTGTTTATTTTCAAACTCAACAACTCAAATTACTCAAATTATAAATTATACGGTTAGTTCTTTGACTTGTAAAATCCCGTGAAACAAACACTTGTTTTCCCGGTTTTGTCGAGAATTGTAAAATCCCGTGTAGTTTCATTTCAAGACTCAACAAACACATAACCAAACACAATTTCTTTCCACCACCGATCGATCAATTCGTAATCTTTTTGATACCACAATGACGACTCTTGCCGATAAGTCACTTCTTTCAGGAGGAGACAACAAACCACCAATGCTTGAAAAACACTTGTATGATTCTTGGAAGAGCCGAATGGAACTGTATATGTTGAATAGACCTCATGGAAGAATGATTCTTGCCTCTGTTGAAAAAGGACCACTCGTTTGGCCTTCAATCACTGAGGATGGAGTAACAAGGCTTAAGGAATATATTGAACTGACTCCCGCTGAAGCCATTCAAGCTGATTGTGACATCAAAGCAATAAACATCATTCTCCAAGGCCTTCCAACTGAAATCTATGCTCTTGTGAGTCAACATCGTGTTGCAAAAGATCTTTGGGAGAAGATTAAACTGCTAATGCAAGGAACGTCGTTAACAAAACAAGAACGAGAATGTAAGCTGTATGATGAATTCGATAAGTTCACTTACAAGAAAGGAGAGTCGTTACATGAGTACTACTTGAGGTTCACTCTGTTACTCAATGATATGAACATCTACAAGATGCCATTGGAGCAATTTCAAGTTAACACCAAGTTTTTAAACACTCTTCCTGATGAATGGAGCAAATTTGTTACTGATGTTAAATTGGTCAAAGACTTGCATACTACCAATGTTGATCAGCTTCATGCTTACCTGCAACAACACGAAAGACATGCAAATGAAGTTCGTTTGATGCATGAACGTAACTCCGATCCTCTTGCTTTAGTTGCATCTCACCAATTACCTCCGTCAACTTATCAATCTCATCTACACACTCTCCCGAACTCTCAACTTCAACATCATGTTTCACCATATCCGTCTTCACAGTTTGTAACACCTTATCAGACTCAACAATTCACAACCAGTCAATCAACACCTCTTTCAATCACTTATCCATCAAATGAGTACCAATCCTCAGTTCACCACAACGTTTATTCTCCACAATCATCCATCCCACAATTGGAATATGCTCCCACAACTTACCAACATCAACAATCTGAATTTTCCCAACCAGACTCCGGTCTAATTGTTCCAGTGTTCCAGAAAGGGGATGATCCAATTGATGCGATCAATCACATGATGTCATTCTTAACTGCTGTTGTCACATCCCGGTATCCTACTACCAACAATCAGCTAAGGACTTCTTCGTCAAACCCTCGTCAACAAGCTACCAT
Source organism: Tanacetum coccineum (assembly GCA_026074375.1). Taxonomy (NCBI): domain Eukaryota; kingdom Viridiplantae; phylum Streptophyta; class Magnoliopsida; order Asterales; family Asteraceae; genus Tanacetum; species Tanacetum coccineum. The sequence goes on along the minus strand of BQNB010154199.1, from coordinate 13,086 downwards.
CTATGATGGAAAAGTAAACTGTGCACCTTTCAGGGGTGACATCTTAACTTTATGCTGTTGGAACAATGAGAAAATACACTCCTGGAGCAAGTGGAAGCAACATAGGGAAACAACAGGCTGTCATCTATTACAACTGCAAAGGGGAGGGTCATATTTCCAAGCAGTGTACTATGCCCAAGAGAAAAAGGGATGAAACGTGGTTCAATGATAAAGTGTTGCTTGTTTAAGCTCAACGCAACTGTGTCAACGTTGTTTAACAGAGGAAGATATAGCATTTTTGGCTGATCCAGGACTTCCTGACACTCAAACCTCTCAAACTGTCATTACCCACAATGCTGCTTATCAGAGCCGTGATCTGGAGCCTATGACTCTGATTGTGATGAAAACATTAACTCAGCCAGAGTGTTGCTCTCTGGCAAATCTTTCAGGAATGGCTCAGATGCTCAAACATAAACTCATCACTGAGGTACACATCAGATAATTCTGGCTATGTTTTATATCAATCAAAGTGAGAAGATAATGAGTCTTTTGAAACGTGATAATGATGGGAATCTAGACTGAATCTGAATATAACCTATGTGATAGCAATATCATTCTATTATTCTCATTATTGAGTGATACACAACAGAATCTAGAATTCTAACTCTTCTGCTCAACAAGATGCCCTGATATTATCTATGTTTGAACAATTAAATACCCAAGTGATGAACTGCACCAATGTTAATCTGGAATATAAAAGTGCCAATAAAGCTTTGACTACCGAGCTTGACAGATATAAAGAAGAGGTTAAAGATTTGAAAGAAATGCAAAATGTTGAGAACAGTTTTTCAGGATCAAATGAACAGTATGCCGAGATTGAACGTCTTAAGCAAACTCTTTCTAAACAAGTGCAAGAAAAGGATTCTTTAATGAAAACAGTTTCTGATCTCAAAAATGATTTAAAAATGGAAGAAAACAAAAATATTGATAGAGAAATTGCTTTAGAAAAGAAAATTAAGCAACTTGATAATATCATTTTCAAAAGAGGTCAATCTGCGCAAACTGTTCATATGATGACTAAATCCAAAATTTGTTATGATCATTCCACAAAACAAGCTATCGGTTTTGAAAAACCTTTCTATCTGAAGAAAGTTCGGGAGTCAAAGCCAAAACTGTATGACGGGAATGTCATTCTTAAAATGGATACTATTGTGATTCCTGATTCTGATGAGACATTAATGCTTTGTGAAGAGAGTCGTTCAAAAATGCTTTTGAAAGAACAAGATCCAATGGTTGTAAAAAATAAAGTGAACACTAAACCCATTAATTATGCTGTTCTTAATAACGATTACAACAAACGATTTGTTCGACAATCTGATTTATATAGTGAACATGCCTATTGGAAAGCGACTTCGGTCCCACCTTTAGACCCATCTCCTTCTTCCACAACCAACAAAGTTGAGGTTCCAAAAGAACTTCCTAAAGTGAGTATGGTAAATACTAGCTTGAAAGAGCTTAAACGCCATCTTGCTGGCTTTGATCAGGTTGTCAAAGAAAGAACCACTGCCACAGCTATCACTGAGGGCACATGGGGGTTTGAACATACAAAGGCTTGTTTTTGAGATGAAATTATTCTGTTTATAAAAGAATTAAAAGATATCTTCAATAACTTCAATCAATACTTGGTTGATGAACTTGCCGATGTCCAAAATGTCTTTTATCAAATGGAACAGGCTGTCGAACAACATCGCTTAGAGTCCAGAACTTTCGAAGTTAAAATGAATCAAGTTTTGAGTGAAAATGAACGACTCTTGGCATAAGCCATTGATCATGATATTGTAAAAAACTGTTGTGAATTTGTCTGTGAATGATGGTTGTGAAACTGTGAATGAATCGTCAATGTGTCTCAAATCAAGGACTGAGCTTCTCAACAAAAGGATGTTGTTGTAAAGAAACGTAAGATAAAACTTTGTAGAATTTTTTTTCTACAACTCTTGAAAAAACATTACATCACTTTCGGAAGTGATTCTCAACCTTAATCAAGAAATTTTTAAACAGAAAAATAGTGATTTAGATCAAAATGTCCAGTTTTATTCAGTTGTTTGAATTAAGTGAATTGAGAGCTCATGTCTCAAGAGAAAGACGCAAGTCTTGTCAAGCTTACAAAAGAGAATTAAGTCCTTAAAAGGAAATGTGGATGATAGTAAAGTCAAAAATGGACATGGATAAAAATTGTTAGACTCTTAACATTGAATTGGAACTAGAGTGACAAAATTTGTTGATGAGATTTAAGCATTTGGAGACAGGACTTATAAGGATCTTTTATGAATCGATTAAACCAAAACGTGATTCAATCAAAAGTAAATGTTATTTAGATGGTTAATTCATAACAAGTCAATATAAAGTCTAGGGAAATTTCTGATTTAAATGCAAAACTTCAGGAACAAGGTTTGGTCATAGCAGCCCTAAAAAATGAGTTAAGGAAACTTAAAGGAAAAGCTTTAGATAAGGAGGTGCTATTAAGCCTACTCTGTGATCCAAAAGTGTCTAAGGTAAGGTGGAATAAATCATCGGCTATATTGTTGATAGAAAGGGGACTGCTATCCTCCTATATTAGACATCAGGAGAAGCTTTGGTCCTTAGAGGATATAGTCGTACACTGTAAAAGCGATTATCCTCAAGATTACTTTTAGAGTATCCTTTAGGTATACCAAAGGCCTTCCATGGAATTGCTTTCAAACATAAGTAGGACTTGCCCTAGCATCAACAATTTTGATCCTCAATTAGTTGCGGTCACACCGAGGAAAAAAGACAAGAAAGTTAGGTTTGCCGAATCACTCACGTCTACAAAAAACACAAAAATAGATTCGACTTCAAACTGTTTCTACAAGGTGTGTTGCAATTCTACAGGAAGTAAGACTTTCTACTTGTGCTAGCGGATCAAGTCTTCAGGAAATCTACCCAGGCTATGAATAAGATTCTGCAAACTCCATGTAGTAATTCGAAGGATAAAGTAGAAGTCTCTCTTAGGGATCGTTAAATTGTTTGTATAAAGGTTCGTACTGTTATAGTTAAATGGATCTGCGTCTGTGCAGAATTCCAAGAAACATGATAATTCTGATTATGTCTGTATTAACGGTGATGATTTGTTGTTTCTGTACATTTATGTGTTTTCATATTCTATGAATGATGTGAAAATTTCATGCTAAAACCTAAAGAAGAAAAAAATCTAAGAAAGAGATTTGGAAACCAAACAGGCAAAGTGTTCACTAAGATTTAGGATATTTTTGGAGACCTATCCGGTCGGACCTTCAACTATAGTAGGAAAATGCGTGCCCTTTTAACTTAGGATTACCCACTCTAATGAAGCTGCCTTCTAGGAAACCAATAGTTCTCGAATCTGAATCACCAAAAACTGTGGTTAATATGGTATATCAAGGAAACTAGGAAGAATACAGAATAAGAGTCCTTTAGCAAAACCGAGGTTATAAAAACAATATCTACTAACAAACAAGAACCCAGTAAATCCTGGGGATCAACAAAAACCAATGTTCCATCTTCTTCTCTTAATGGATGCAGGTTGTCTAAATCGTCCTCAGGTATTTGGACTCCGGTTTGGCTGAAGACATGACCGGTATATCGCTCTTGCTCACAATGTCATCAGTAATTCTTTGGGTACAGTTAAATTTGGAAATGATCAAGCTGCAAAGATAATGGGTTATGGAGACTATCAGATTGGGAATGTTACTATTTCAAGGGTTTATTACATTGAAGGACTTGGGCATAATCTATTTTTTGTGGGACAATTATGTGATTCTAATCTCGAAGTGGCTTTTCGTCAACATACATGCTTCATTCGCAATCTAGAAGGTGTTGATTTATTGACAGGATCTCGAGGGGATGATCTTTATACACTCTCACTTGGGAATATAATGGCGTCCTCTCCCATTTGTCTCTTGTCAAAAGCCTCTAAAACCAAGTCTTGGTTATGGCATCGTCGTCTATTCCCACTGAACTTAGTGCTAGTAATCATCTTGCAAGATATGGGACTTGTTCGAGGTCTCCTAAGCTTAAGTTTGTAACTGGACACTTATTTTCTGCATGTGCATTAGGCAAAAGTTCAAAGAAACCCACAACCCATCTGAGGACACCAATCAAGAAAAACTCTATCTGTTGCATATGGATCTGTGTGGGCACCAAATGCGTGTGCTGAGTGTCAAATGGAAAGAGTCATACTCTTTATTTGTTGAGACTACTCTCCGAATTTTCAATGGGTAAAATGTTTGCGATCCAAAAGATAAAGCTCCAATCTATTTATTATTAATTTTTTAAAGATGATCCATGTACGGTTAGGAAACCATGTCGGCATCGAACAGTAATAGAACTGAGTTTGTTTATCAGGACATTGTGGTGAATATGATGAGAAGGTTGGCAATCTTCATGAAACATCAGTTGCACGCTCTCCACAGCAAAACGGTGTTGTTGAAAGACGAAATCGTACGCTAATTGAATATTATGCAAAAGCTCCTTTATTTCTATGGGCCGAAGCGGTTGCCACATCATGTTATACCTAAAATCGTTCCATGATACGTCGTTGTCACGGTAAAACACCATACGAGCTTTTACCGACAACTTCCGATTTTCGTATCTTCATGTGTTTGGTGCACTCTGCTACCCAACGAATGATTGCGAGAATTTGGGCAAGTTACAACCGAAGGCTGACATTGGTATTTTCATTGGCTATGCACCCACGAAGAAAGCATTCTGGATTTACAACAGACGTACCAGACGAATAATTGAAACCATTCATGTTGACTTTGATGAGCTGACCGCGATGGCTTCTGAACACAGCAGTTCAGGACCCGCACTTCATGATATGACTCCTGTAACAATCAGTTCAGGACTCGTGCCAAACCCTCCTCCTTCAATACCATTTGTACCACCTTCGAGATCTGACTGGGATTTGTTGTTTCAACAATGTTAGATGTGTACTTTATTTCAGACTCACTTATGTTGATTTACAATCACCAGAAGTCATTGCTCCTATTCCTGAAGTAGTTGCTATAACACCCTGTGTTTTCAAGTCATGGACGACGTCAACAAATCCGCAATGTACCTTTGTATTGTACATGTTTGCTTGAAATTGTAAACGTTAGGTTAAATCGCGTACGCCAAAAATTAGCGTTTAATGTAAACGGGCATTAAATCATCAAACGTTTACATCAGTCATGTGTTATATAATTATTTTGATAATAATTATGGTCGTGGTCATTTTATATTTATGCGTTACGTAGTGAAATATCGTTTCGCGATAATGTGATCGTTTAAGAATAAAGAGAAAGCATGAAGAATTTCTCTACGCTTCAACAAAATACCTCTATTATACCCAATATCAAAAGTTTTTTAATACTTTACTTAAGTAAATGTTGCTACGTCATTTTGTAACACTAGGAGAAATATTATTATACACAAATGCATGAAGGTTGCAACTTTTATATAAAGTTTCAATCCTTATAACTTTAGTAAATGATGCAATATAATGTATTACTTAGCAAAGTCTTCTAGAAACCCTTCCCCCCCTCATTTCCCACGGCACAACACCAATGATATAAGAAAAATGAGTCATTTTCTAGCAAATTGGTCAAAGTACTTCACTTGTTCATTATAACTTAGCATGCTTTGTTACTTTGACTCAAGACACAAAAATCACATCCCTTGAAACCCTCATTGTGTTATTTGACCACTATTGCATACTTTATGACCAAGACCCCTTATATACATGCAAGTTTCTAGTAAGAAGACTCATACAACTACCAAACTTAGAAAAATAAACAAAAACCCTCTTTGTGCCCTATAGAGCTCACGGCTCAAAACAAATACCCAACCAAATCCATAGCAATTTTTCTACAACCCATACACTCCTATACACATCCATTCTAAGGTATTCTAAGGTGATCCCAAGCATTGGCTAACCTTTTTCAAGTATTAATCAAGTAAAAGGAAGTTGGAGTTTCTATTAAGAAAAGCTAGGGTTTCTTTGTGCAAGTGGGATTTTGTAGCTAAACAAGGGTTTAACACTTGATTATCATCATCATCACACATTTAAGTCACTTGAACTCTTTATGTTTTATATTTTCATTTTTAATGCATATGTTATTCTATTTAGCTTAATCCCTTTAGGTTTTATTCATTGAATATGAGTTTATACTGAATTGATCATTTTACACACTATATACTGTGGTGTTATTTACGTATCATGTTAAAAAGGATGAGAAAATATTGTATCAAGTTATTTTGGTGTAAAAATGATTATGGGTAAATTAGGGTTTATAATAATTCTTAATATGATTCAAGTGAAAAAATACAAATGACATGTTAAAGTTAATTATGGACTTATATTGATGTTATATGATCATTAAAAATGGAGGTTATATCGCACAAATGAGAAAACTTGTACCACTTATGATTTTTATGAAAAATGGCTATACATGAACCTATGGTAAAATGGATAAATTAAAAAAGTTATGCCTTATCATGTATTATGAAGGACTTATAAACTTTGGACAAAATGACTTTGATGGGATTATGGACATAATACACATATGATATATGATTTAGATAAAGTATAAGGATACTTGTAGTAAAGTTAAAGTGGTTAATTTAAAAAACAATGGCCATACAATTGAACTTATGAATGTCATGCAAACATTCTGTCCCAAGTGCTATAAAAATAAACTTATTTTATGTTTTTATAAGATAATACATTTCACGACGATTCCGAAAAGGTAAGAAACTGTTCAACGGATTTAATACGAAAATGTTACGTTAATAAGAGTTTACGTAATAAAGACAGTCGTAAATGGAATTTTTATAAAACCTTTTTTTTAGAAAAAATTATAAACAGCATGTGGTTGATATTTTTAATTAATATATACACATTTTTAGGATTTTCAAAATTGATAGAATCGCAATTTATCAATTTATAACGAAAGTGTTTTGAATTTCGCGAGTTTACGAAAATTAATTACTTTTATAAAACTATTTGTTTATAAAAGTTATATTTCATGACAGAAAGTCCATTGTTTTAGCATCATAATTTTTATAGAACTTTCAAAAAACGAGAACGCCTCGAGAGAATCACTAAAAACGGTGCTATAACGAATAAAATAGACATTTAAGGGTAGTTTTACGACAACAAATACGATATTATAAAACTTTTCATTTTTTTGTTGTTATGAACCCGTAAAAGCTACTGTTCATCAGGGGACAATATTTATGAAAATGTCAAATATCGTATACCGTCTTAATCGAAAGTATGGGCATAAGAAAACGCGGAGTATCGGGTTTAAAACGCGAAAGTTACGCACAGTTTATGGCTAAAACGGTAATTAGAAACGTTTAAACTTATTAAAAACAATTTACCAAAAAACATTAGTTGGTGATTGAGCGTTATATAGAATACTATTTGGTTATCAAGAGTACTATATAACTAGGGGGGATTTCATAATGAGGCCTTTCGGATGGCGTATCGACGAGTTGTTGGATTTACGATTTAAAGTGTCTAATCCTCGTACGTCATGTCATGAACTCTTTAACTTAGATAGTGCCGAACGATAGTACGATGTAACAACTATAGGATTATATTCAATGTTATTGATTAAAGTACTCGGTACTTATCGACCTTAATTTACTTAGGTTGCATTTGATCGATTCGCGTGACGCGTTATTTGAGATATACTTGGCATTACTCACTCAAGGTGAGTTCATAGCCCCACGTTTTACATGCTTTTGTTTTTACAAGTTTGGGGTGATAAAATGCAATGCTTTACAATTGGACACAAGTGGTTAAGTTTTCATGTTGTATACGTGTTTCCTAAGTAACGATAAACCCATATCTGGAGCCCATTATCATGGAACTGTCATTGCGGATTGTTGAGCAGCGAATGTTATTAATAGATCTATTGGGGGGGGGTTTGACAACCTGTTCGGGTGATTAGCTATCACTGGACAAACAGAACGTAGACCTTGTCGTATATGGATGTTTGCGGGTTAGAACATCACCACAGGCAATGTAGGCCATTAATTTGTATTCATACACGTCAAGCTTCAGTGTCATGGCTTAGAGCAACGTAATTACATTTATATGATGTCTGCATCTGTTGCATTATCATACACTTGGGAAATCTTGTGGTCCTACAATATATGATTTATCAAACCTATGAATTCACCAACATTATTGTTGACGTTTTAAAGCAATGTTTTTCAGGGGATCAATAAGCACGAGGTGCGATGGATACATTGGTGGTTTTGATTTGGATGTCTTGCATTAAAGATTTTGTCGCATTTCATTTTGTTATCTGTTATGGGCTGCAAATCTTTGTATTTTGATCAAATGAACAAGTTAAGCTTCGGGCTTATGTAACAATTACTTTGTTAAATCCAATGTATCGTTTTCAAACGACTTTTTGGTCGTTCTATATATATCTTGTGTTATTGATCTGAGAAGTAACACGCCCCAGACCCTTATTCCGCTGCGACCCAATTTGGGGGTGTTACAGATTGGTATCAAGAGCCAAGGTTATAGAGAACCAGGTCAAATGTTTTTGCTGGACTATAACCGTTTTCAAAAGTTGTTTTAATAACAAAGGGATTACACGCAGTGGCGGAGCCAGGAAATTGATATATGGGGGGCAAAAAAATATTGCAAAAAAGATCTTATATATTGCTAAAATAACGATAAAACACACCTTATGTAGCGTGAAAACATCATTCTTACGGCAACAAAAAATAGTCGTCTATCATCACCATCCAAACAGCCTAAAATTCAGCATCCAAACAGCCTTAAATTCAGCATCCAAACAGCCTAAATTCAGCATCCAAACACCCTTATTGCAGCTCCAAAAACAGCTCCACAAACAGCATCTTTTCAGCAGCCTTTTAGAGCTTTTCACCAGCTTTTTAGAGCTTTTCAGCAGCAAAATAAGCTACAAAATTCAGCATAATTTCAGCAACATTTAAGCAGTAATTCAGTAGCTTTTTAGCATCAATTCAGCAGCATTTTAGCAGCAATTCAACAGCTTTTAACGTTGCAAAAACCTACCCAAAACATGTTTAAATGTGCAAATAACATTATATATTCAAAGGGAAATGTGTGCAACTTGTTTGATAGAAAAATAACAACAAAAAATGCTTACATTGAGCAAAGAAACATTTTAAAGATGCCCTTTACGATCCGTCATATTTTGGAACCGCTTTATCACATCTTCATCGTTTACATTTGCAAGTGCTTCCCTTTCTACGCCGCTAATAACAAAGTGTTAAAAATCCTTGACCAATTCGATTCCGCAAATCTGATTTTATAATCTTCATTGCAAAAAAAACATCTTTCTACACTTGCGGTTGCAACGGGCAAAACCAAAGCTAACTTTAATAATCGATACACCAAATGGATAAGTCTGTGTTTTTTTCTTCACACCATCTTATAGCAAGGTCTGTGATACATGCAAGTCGACAAAAAACTATTATTTTTGTAACATGGCCATAGTACAAGTTTAGTTGCTCTCAAGTTCCTTCCTTTCAACGGTATCAAAATCGTTTGGGTACAAATCATCAACCTTACTATACTTTGATGTGTTGAAGTTTGAGAAAATGAATCACTGGATTCAAACAAGCCCATTATTTCTAAGTAATTCGGTGCTTTCCTCTGAAGCTATCGATTAAACTGTCTCTGAGAAATTTGAATATTCGAAACCGTGTTAAAAACATTCTACCTCAAGAAACGTCGATTACTACTATTATACCCTTCGTCTCGACATTTGGTACTGACATATGTTTAATCCAGTTCACCACTCGAATAATTATGTTTTATATACAAATGAAGACTTTTGTAATCTAAGAGTGGAACATACACTCGTTCATCTGTTTTTTTCAATTGTTCCTTGGTTGATGGGACACGAAACGCGCCTCCACAATATCTAGAGTCATCTTTTTGGAGAGATGTTGATATTTTTTCGTGAGGAGTCCTAAAATGTATTTCATCATATGCAAATAAAATACAAAATTAAATGATTCAAAGTACACAAGAATACCACTTGCTTGATTTTGCCTGGAGCCATCATTTCCTTCGTTTTCAACAAATTCAAGCACCTTAATAACAGATGGAAGCAAATCTATCAGCGCATAATTGTTTTGTAGTGAGATATTCCATCTTGTATCCCCAGCTCGTATAAGAGAAAGCTCTTGGTTTTTACCCCTTCCAGTTTCAACTTCACCATTTCCAATTGCTTTTTCCACTCTCTCTTTTTCAGGATCTCGTTCATGAGTAGTATACTTGTTCGTTTGCAAGAAGTACAAACGAAACATTGTCAGCAGGGTTTAAACTTGTCATAAGAGAGTCGCGGACAAAACAGAAATGTTTTCTATCGCAACTTGCCTAACAATACTTAATATGAAGTTGGTGAGCGCGATAACTCAATGTATGTAATCCGCGAGTTATTTCTTTCAAAATTTTAGCTTTCAATGACATTGAATTACAGCATATTGCTAGTCTCCATCATAACCTTGACCTCTAAGTTGTTTCAAACTCAAATTGTGATTAGCAAAAAAAGAATCAATGGAAGCTTTAAGATATGAAGAAGATGTCTCCTTCACATGAATAACGCCAACTAAACTCTCTTTGATTACTCCACTTTTATTAACATATCGCAAAACAATAGCCATTTGTTCTTTTTTAGTTACATCACTAGACTCGTCAACCAACAATGAAAACACGTCATCGCCAATTTCTTTAAAAATAATTTGAAGTACCTCATCTTTGAAGCAATCGGCAATCTCTTTTTGAATTTGTGGTGAGTTCAGTTGACAATTCTTTGGAGTCCTTTTCAAAACCTCACCAATGTTCTTATCCAACTTTCCAATTAACTTTCTCAATTCCAGAAAATTTCCCATATAAAGAGAAGTCGCCTTCTCGTCGTGTCCACGAAATGGTAATTCACCATTCAAGCAATATCTACTAGCAATAACTGAAACTTGTAACCGAATACGATAATCATTCCTTTCTTGTTGTGTTAGCTTACTAAACGCAAAGGAAATTGATTGCTTTGGTCTCATTAGATCTTCACATTTTTTTAGTGCTCGATTGTGGAAGCTTTTGAAATCACCCACGTGACTAACAAACCTTTCTGTTTTATTCCAACCATTGAACCCTTCTGTTACAAATGCTTCGTTACCACCTTGACGACCAAAATCATCTCTAAATAAGTAACAACATAAGCAAAACGCTTTTTCTGCCTTTACACTATATTCCAACCAGTTACCATATTGCGTGAACCAACTTGGGATAAAACGCCTTGTTCCATTACCTATAATTGTTCTTTTGAAGTCATGACCGCTTGGTTGACAAGGTCCTCGATTCCAATATTTTCGCCTTATATCATCTCTTTGATTAACGTTGTACGGGATCCCAAGGAAGATTATTCAAGTCAACCACATCAATAGGTTGCTTAGGCTTTTCCTTCGTAGCTTGTTTAGTAACATCATCTGATGTTGATGTAGATGGTGTTTTTCTTTTAAGTAATTCTCCATGTTTCTACACAAAATTTAGCAAACATTATATTAGATAAACAATAAAACTGATGCATTGATGATTTGTGCATTAACTTAATGTTCAGAACAAAAACACATCTGTTATTGTCTCTTATGTTGTTTCCCTCATATGATTCATGTAGTATACAAGTAACAACCTAGAAGGCTAAAAGCTAAAATCAAAACCTATTTAACATCTAACTATTTTTATATTGAAAAAAAATTAACACACTCATGATCAAGAATCAAGTGGTATGTGACTTATGATCAATTATTCATGTATAACGGAATCAAGTATACACAATTTTAGGTATGTTTAAACAAATTAGTTTATAAAAGTAAAAGTAAAGTTAGGGTTTTGCCTTACCAATTACCATGTATGAATATTTTGTATAACTATGGGCTTGAAATCTTTGTACTTTGAACAAGTGAACAAGTTAAGCTTCGGGCTTATGTAACAATTACTTTGATAAATCTAATGTATCGTTTTCAAACGACTTTTTGGTCGTTCTATATATATCTTGTGTTATTGATCTGAGAAGTAACACGCCCCGGACCCTTATTCCGCTGCGACCCAATTTGGGGGTGTTACAGATTGGTATCAAGAGCCAAGGTTATAGAGAACCAGGTCAAATGTTTTTGCTGGACTATAACCGTTTTCAAAAGTTGTTTTATAACAAAGGGATTACACGGGACATACATATGTGCATACATTCATGCATACACTACTTGTTGCATTAGTTGGTTGGACTAGATGCATTCATAATTGATATACATGTTATGATATAAATGTATATTACTATAAGAGTCTTATATTAAATACTAATATAAGCTATTTTGAATTTTCAGATTCAGTCATGTCAGATTCGGATGAATCAGGGGTTACACACACGGAGGTTTCCAGCCCATTTGAGGATCTATCAGACATCGGATCACCTAGAGCCGATGACCACGAGTTTCTTGAGCTACCTTACATGCCAGAGGACCCATACTTGGAGGCTGCTCTTTAGGCCCCACCCTCTCCAGATTATGTGCCTGGCCTGGAGGAGCCAGAGCAGGCACCACCTTCACCTGATTATGTTCCAGATACTGATCCAGAGGCAGATCCGGAGGAGGATGACGATGAGGACCCTGAGGAGGATCCTATCGACTATCCTGGTGATGGAGGAGATGACGGAGATGATGAGATGGTCATTGAGGAGGATGAGGACGATGACATGGACATCGATACCGATAAGGAGGAAGAGGATGATGAGATGGATACTGAGGTTGACGAGGAGGCAGAGGAGGAGCACCCAGCTCCTACCTACCCTGTAGTTGTTGCTTTACCAACTATTGCCCCGTTTGCAGAGGAGACTAAGCCGTTTGAGACTGATGAGTCTGCGGCCACACCACCACCTCACCTTGCATATCATATGATAGCTAGGATTACTATTCCAGAGCCAGTACACGTACCAGCATGGTCGGATTCTGAGGTTGCCAGACTACTTGCTATATCTTCCCCACCAGCATCACCACTATCTC
>BQNB010154196.1:587-15550 GCA_026074375.1 Tanacetum coccineum | reverse complement strand
GTTTTGACCGTTTTCTTGAGATTTTTGCAATATCCGTACCTACACAATCACAAAGACAAAACAAGCAATATTCAAGCATTTTAAGCACAATTTTGTCTTTTAAGGGCCATTTTTGATATAAAACGGATATGTGTTTTCACACATATCAATGTTACAATTAATTGAATTAAAAGAAAAGATTAAATAAGGGTTATACGAAAAACCTTTTAACTTTAAAGCACACGATCTTGAACTCTAAATTTTCTTCAAAATTTTTGATGGTTTCCTTCTTGTTTCTTGATAAATGTCGACACAAGGGAGAGGGGAGAGAAAAACTGATTTAGGGTTTGGGATATCATGGGTATTTATACTAGTTTTTGGATAATATCATAAAGATTTGTTTCCTAATTGAACTCGATCTTCTCCCTTCTTTTTTCCCTAAATCCTAGCAGATCCAAACACCCCTCAAATATATTGTTTTTATAAAAATTTCGTGATCCTCCCCTCCTATATATATTTTATATTTTTTTTTAAATACAAAACTATTTATACACCTTATTTACTTTACCTTTAAATAAATACACACTTTAAAATAAAAACACTTTTACTACTTAATATTATTTTTCTCAAATTATTTTTATTTATTAAATTCATAAATAAATTATAAATCTCAATTCACTACTTAACCTCAACTCGAAATTTAACGATACATACTTCTTTAATTTTACCGACGATAAAATAATGAAAATCACTATACTTTCGAATCACCATCACATACGAAATGAAATGACTAAATCATTCATTTCTACTATCTCAAACTCATATAATAACACATATACCATATAACCTATAACACCAAAACGACTTACACACATAAATCAAAACACATAAAGCTAGGCAAGTTAACTCTAATGGTTAAACTAACCTCGCTAAATCACGGTTGTCACAAGGTGGTTATAGAAAAAGCTTATTTTTATGGGTTTCATACCTATTTTTAAAAACCAAACCTGTAAACCAAACAACTATGTTGGGAATGAAAGCATTCTTTCATTCCCATACCTTCAAACCAAACGGCTCAAAAGTTCAAGTTTTTTCGATTTATTTTGAAGAACCGCTTACATTAGTCTTACAAACAGCATTTGATAAAAAAAATAATAGAGCCCTGTTTTGTAAAAGAAAACATAGTTTTATACACATTTTTAGAACACATAAGCCTTTAGAGCCCGTTTTTCATTAAAACCGAGCTCTATTTACATTATGCAGTAGTGGTGTGCTAAGTCTAGCAAGAAACATTAAAATCAATGGCTTGTACATAAAATAATCGTCTAACACAAAGCCCGAGCCCATATAGAAAAAGTTTATGGAATGTTGTAGAATGATCACATAAAATATCTATATGAAATATCTAGAATTGTATTCTATATTTCCATGAACTAGTATAAATAGGTAAAGTCAAAAAGTTCAATAACATTGTAAACTTTTTCTTACTCTCTTCCTAAATTTCCCTTATAACCTCTTCATCAAATATAAACCCAAAAAGGCTTCGTGTTTTCAACAATAACTTCCAGATTATGCATGCTTATGATCGTGTAAATGGTGGAATGTTGTACTAGTGTTATGTTATCAAACTTATTATGCTCAGGAAAACTAATAAACAAAAAGAAATGCGTAATAATCATTCTCGGTTATTGTGCAATGAAAATGGTAGATTTATAGGGACCGTTTTGTTTGTTGGTGGGTTTGGATTAAGATTAACAATGTGTTTTTAAGTTTTTTTAATAAAGAAAAGAAAAGTAAAAAGAATGAAACATTTTTTGCTCAAATTTGGGAGGAAACAATTTACTTTAAAAATCAACCAAATTACACTATTTTTTCATTCTTTTTCATTTTCCTTTCCTTTTAAGTACTACTTAAGAACACAAATTAGATGTATTTCTTTTCACTTTCTTTTTTTTCTTCATTAACTCATACTCAAGAACACAGTGTAAGATTTGATTTTGGATTTGAATTTAATATGAGCGAGAAAGTATATAAATATTATTATTAAAATGTATTTTATAAATATTCTATTAAAATTTAAAATACCGTTTTAATAATAAATATTAAAAAGAGACGTATTGATTAATTACAAATAAACATGTGTGTTAGGAATATTGTAAAAGTTAGTTATTACTAGTAGGTATGTAGTTCCTATTGGTAGAGTATAAGTTCCTGTTGGTAGGTATGTAGTTCCTACTGGTAAGGATAACTTCATAGTTAGTGCTGGCAGACTAAATATGGTTTCTGCTGGTAGAACAATAGTTAGTCCTGGTAGTATTATATTATGTCCGGGTTAGTAGTATAGTTAGTTAGTGCTAAGGATATGCTTGAGCTATCTTAGGAAATGATAGTGCATATCTCTTTGACGCGTTTTTTTGTAACATACGGTTAGGGTTTCAATAGTATATAAGAAACTCAACCCACATCCGAGAGAAGAATTCTCCTCTCGGATGTGGGTTGGGTTCTAGATAGCTTGAACACATGGTACTGTTTTGAAATCCTAGTTTCTATACCTAAAATGGTTTGAAATCCTAGTTTCACCAGCTAATTGAAGTTGACTTCATCCAAATTCAGAGCTGGTGAAGCTCTGGAACCAGATACTTCAAAGAAGCAAAAGTCTACTGAAGCCCCCATTCCATTCGTGCCTGATGTTCCCTAACCAAAAGTTTTTTCTTCATCCAAATCTTCTGGCACAAGGAGGAAGTCTCTTGGCAGGAGTCGAATAACTAAGCCTAAAATTAGATTTAGATGCAGATGATAAAACATTCATCAAGGTTGTTTCTGATGAGGACTCTGAAGATGAGGCTCCTATTCTTTGGTCTGCTTTTGCTGGTTGGGAGGTGATCTCCACTCCTCTGGGAGAAATTAATGCTATGTATATGATGGATCAGTCTACCAAACATTTTACCACTCTAAGGGAGATCCTTCATATGGTGGATAGACATGATCTATTGAAGCTATATGGATTGGTGGTCAAGTACTATGAAAACCATCCTGTTATTGGTGCTGGATTGATGTTATAGAGTGATCTTCAGGTGTTGATGGATTCTCAAGAAGGTGGTAAGGGTTCTTCTGTTTGGCACCATCAATCTCTTTGGTAGATTAGCAGTTGGAGGCTGTATACTCTTTCCAATGTTCATGTCTTGGAAACTATTTCTGGAGAAGTGTTGTACATGTTTGCAGATGTATCTTATCCTCTCTCAGTAAAACTCATGGAAAGGATGTTAAAGCACAAGCTAGAGATTGTCAAGGATGTTATGGTAATGACATACTACTGCTGACAATTGATTCGGTTCATCAAGATCAACTTGCTGCTGCCCATGTATTCTTCTTCTCCTGTATGAATCTTGGTACTCTGTCACATTCCTTGTATTTATTCTAACCTTATCGCTGTATCCCAATTGTCTTTTGTATATACCTCCGTTTTGCGTAAGTTTGTCTTAAATGTTTTTTACTTTTTGTTTTGTTATAAAAGGATTGGCAACTGATAACGTTTGCAAACTTTCAAATAGGTTTTTGAGTCTTTTGGGGTGCAAAGTTTTTTTTGTTTTTCAAGCACACATGGTCTATAAAAGACAACGATTTCAAGGGTTTGGTGTTGGGTTTAACACCACACAACAAATGGTGTTCAACTCAACATGTCTTACAGACAAGAAAGAGTTGATTCACCATGAGGGTACGTCTCTGGTATGAATCTCAAATCCGTTGATAGCTTTAATAGTTTGCTCAAAACTATAGGGTCTTTAACTCACCCATGCTTATTTGCTGAGAGTTACGAGGTTCCCTCAATTACCGTAGGCCTTCTCACGGGCTAGTAATTGAACTATGGTTTCAATTCCCAGGTCTTTTAGGCTAGAATGAATTGATATAGCTGTAATGGTTTACTTAAAACCATAGGGTCACTCAACTGGCCAATGTTTGAAGTACCAATTAGTTGAGATGGTTTGCAATCCACCATGGGAGTAACCCTTTCTGGGTCCCAAGGATTGTCTAGCCCACAAGCAAACGGCTATGTGGTAAAGGCTAATAAAATCCGTTTATGGCTGTGATGATTTGCCAAAAATCATTAGGGTATTCCAATTCACCAATGATTCATGTTCTAAGAGTTGGACTGGTTTCTAATTCACCAGGGTGATGTCATGATTCCACCAAAGGATTAGCTAGCCCAAGAGTTAATGGCTACTTGGTAAAGGCTTCATAAATCCATTACTTTTCTTCGATTCACCTCTCCCCGGAGTTAACACACCATGGGATGTGATGAGAATAGTATGTAACCCTGAATTGATGTAGCTGACACTATGTACCTAATTGTCATTGTTGCTGAGGTGGTTACATATGAAGACTAATCTGCTTGCCAAATATACATTCAGCTGATATGTGCAGAAGTATTCAAGTGTTCTTATCAAGATTCATGCAGATTAGAGTTGCTGTTTACACGGTTTAAAGATGTTGTTGTTCAATCCTCAAGCGTCCACTGAAAGATCTATCTAGAAACTTGAAGTTAACTACGTCAAATTCAAGTTTAGGGGAGGATTGTTAGGAATATTGTAATAGTTAGTTATTACTAGTAGGTATGTAGTTCCTACTGGTAGAGTATAAGTTCCTACTGGTAGGTATGTAGTTCCTACTGGTAAGGATAACTTCATAGTTAGTGCTGGCAGACTAAATATGGTTTCTGCTGGTAGAACAATAGTTAGTCCTGGTAGTATTATATTAGGTCCGGGTTAGTAGTATAGTTAGTTAGTGATAATGATATGCTTGAGCTATCTTAGGAAATGATAGTGAATATCTCTTTGACGCGTTTTTTTTGTAACAGGCGGTTAGGGTTTCAATAGTATATAAGAAACCCAACCCACATCCGAGAGGAGAATTCTTCTCCTTGTTAATCAATAGAAATCCATAGAAGGATCTTTTAGTTTAATAGTCTTGTTCTTCTTATAGGCTTTGTCTAATTTCCGCATAGACATTAGCTTTGTTTAGCAAGAGTCTCTCTTGTGATTAGCTTGTGATTACATATGTTAATCACCATCCTTAACAGGCAGTAAAGATCTATCTAGAGTGGGATCCAACAATGTGGTTCAAATTTAAAGATGCGAAAGGTGGTGTTCAAATACCACCCGATCAGTCTACTTTTGATTTTGGGCTTAACTCCCTCATTTTAGCCATTTGTATTTGAACCAAACAATAAGATTTAGGCATCAACCTAAATCTATGTTTGAAAAACCAGATAATAAACACCCCATAAACTGGTTGGTCTTGGCTCCTCAAACTATAGCAATTTTTTTAAAATTTCAATGGTAACATTTTTCTCTAGCAAACAATCTTTAGAGATGTAGTACTGAGTAAGAAGAATAAAGCAAAATAGGAAAAGTAGAGCGAAACTAGAAAGCCATGAAAATAAATGTATGTTTCAATTAGATGATAAATATGGCCTAAGCCATATTTATACTCTATATATAGTTTGGCTAGTGATTAATACAGTACCTATTATGTTCTGTAAACTGTTAAGTACTTTTCCATCCATGCAACAAAATTAAATAGACATTAAAAATACCACATAAAGATTAAAAAGCCTAAACATATTGATTTAAAAAAGGCTTAACGAGCCCATTTCCGACTCTAAACAATGACTGAGACTACAACAATAACAACATTCGAAGACGACCCACTTTTAGCGACAAATACCTATATACAGTATCAATCATCACTTGAATATTCTCGTTTCTGGAGTGTTCATCTGTTTGCTAGCGACTACTACAACTTATGAAAGATGTGAGAAGCTCATGATACCTACAACGGTAGAAATTTTCACTGGTGTTATTAGCTAGACAAAAAACAAACAAAAATATAAAATTCAATAACTAATTTGTATTGTATAATATGTTTAATTAACAGTCGTAGATAACAATTTTAGACGTGCGTATACTATAAATTTTTAAAAAATAAGAAGATGAATGCCAACCAGTTGAATCATTAGATAATGATTTTTGAAACTTTGTAGCGATGGTGTTTTCATAAACCGTTGAGAAGCGCCTGAGATTTGAGATGCCGTTAAGTGAGCGGCATAATGGGGTTACTTATGATCTACTACTTAAGGATACAATCAGTTGCCACTTAATGATACAATTGTAAGAAAACATCAAAGTTGGAATACAATCAAGTTGCACTACATACATGAGCACATACATCTCCTTAAAAGAGGTCGAATTACTTTACAAGTAAATATGTAGATAAACTAGTTCTTGTAATATGAAACATAATCCATTTCAAGATAATATTGTTTAGATTCCAACAATGCATTAGATATATGGATCATTCCATACATTCCTCTATAGTATATATTTGCATAATGACGAATGATAAATATTTTGTTTGAGTTATTTATATATTGAAAAAGATGATGTTTGAAGTTCTGCGTAAAAATGATGGGTAAAGGAGTATCTATTGGTAAACAAAA
The DNA here is from genome assembly GCA_026074375.1 of Tanacetum coccineum. Taxonomy (NCBI): domain Eukaryota; kingdom Viridiplantae; phylum Streptophyta; class Magnoliopsida; order Asterales; family Asteraceae; genus Tanacetum; species Tanacetum coccineum. Next base: position 9,075 of record BQNB010154196.1, on the reverse strand, counting down.
TGGTTAAGTTTAATAAATTTACTTTTTATTGGATTTTCATAACGCTGATGTTCACCACTATTTTGTTACCAAAAACCATACCACTACGCGTGGTGGAGGGTGACTTTTATGGTGTTCCACACGTTCATGGTGAGGTGGTGGTGATCGGTGTTTTAAAACCCGGGTTGACTCGAGCGGCTAAACCGTGAACCAGTCGGGTGGCCGGAAGCTAGTTTTATGTGAAAAACCCGGTTGAACCGTCGGTTAAACCGGTTGTACCGTGAACCAATGGCTCGATCGGATCAATAAAAAAATGGTTTTTAAAACATTGGTGGTAATGCACCACTCACCATAAAAACCAATCTTATAGTATATTTTTTCATATTGTTATTGTGTGTTTTGTTATTGTTTTAACTTGAAAGTGTTAATTTATGATGCATTAAAAATTTGACATTAGAAAGACCAAACCGTGATAAACCAAATATAAAATGGAAAATGGAAAAGAAACCAAAATATCAAAAAATCGAACCTAGATAAAACCGAAACTGAACGGTTTATAGAAAGCAGAAACCGAACAATGCGTGCCCCTACTCCCACATCTTTATCCTATTCTTTTTCAAAACTTATATCAAATCTAAATCTTAATCCAAACTCAAATTCATATACAATTACATCAACGAATAACCTATAATATATATCAGCCTATATGACTCCTAATTAAATAATGGATCCCGGATTGCGACCTACAAGAAACCGGTTTACCGGGTACATACATTTCCCAAATATATAAAATAGCTTTCATGTATGGTTGAGCATCAGGTCAAAACCGAACGAAAGATTGCAACATCTCGTATTTTCACGGTCAATTTAAAATCTTGACTCCGTTCCTATTTCTACTTTTGAATAAAAAGTTGTATTTTACTTTTAGCCGTTTTGGTGAAATTTCTCGTTTTAACTATTCGCGAGCCGTGCTTAGGATTTTTATCCGTCTAATTATTCTAAGAAATTAAAAATTCTATATTATGCCCCGAGAGGTCGATTATTTTATTTTTGTGCTCCCCGATAAATTTCTGTGTCTTCATCGAATCCGTGTCAAAATATAACGTTTTCTTTTAAAACATGCTTTTCTTGTTAAAGCTATCTTGGGCCTGATGCGTGCGATACGGGTCAGTTTTAAATTTATAACTCGGTATACCAAATTCTTAAGCAACACATACGAGCAAGTGAACTCTTCCGTAGTAGCAAGATATTGAATGGTAAGCCGGGATCGTTCGCGGGGATTTGGGTGTTTCGACTTGATAAAGATTTCGATGATAAAAGTCCTAAGATGCAAGCAAGCAATGATGAAAGTGATTCGATAATAAATAGATGTACTTGGTTGGATTTAGTTTGGGAATCCGATTCGATATGAGGGTGGCAAAGACTAACAAGTTGATTAAAAGAATTGGAGGTTATCCAATCTATTGTTTTTAAAACTTTTTGCCTTCGTCAAGACTCCTAGTGACAAAAACAAGCATTAGGCGCAATCAATCAATTCAAGACTAAGACAACCTCTATGAGTTTGATTCGCGGTTCGTTTCACAAACCATAGACATCGATAATTATGTTCCTAGTTATACCAAACCGCTTAAGAAATGGTCAATACAAAAGGTAGCCGATCGTAGACAAAAAGGCGACAATTGATTGATTAACAATATCCCTTTCGGCCTATGATATTCTCAACAAACAATCCGGTTGATAAAACTATGCCACTTTAGAACATAAGAACAAATGGATCTAAGACTTAGCTTGAAATTGAATTAACATGCCACACTATCATAATCGAATCTTCATACCACAAACATCATCTAACCAAGCACATAAAGGGACTAGCCACTCATATTAAACAAAGACATAATTTCAGAAAATAATGCATTCATAAACATAATGAGAGTTCTTACAAAAGTATTGCAAAAGCTTAAAGGAATGTAAACTAGGAAATGACAAACTTATGACTTAGAGGGATCCTTCCTTCTTCTTGGCTTTCCTGGAGCTTCTTCCTGACTTTTCTGGACTTAGATGGCTTTGGAGAGGAGTGGTAGCTATGAGGATTAGGATTTAGGGTTGGAGAATAGTGAGGTGTGTGTTAAAATGAGGCATAGGGGTCTCCTATTTATACTACTATTTTATGTCGGTTCCAGGGCCTAAAGGGGTGTCCAAAGTTGGTTTAGAGGGTCTAGATCCTTCTTGGTTGTTGACAAAATATAATTCCTAAAAACATTATTAATATTTTTTTACATCTTTACGTTTTGATAATCACAAAATATAAAAACGTTCAATGTAAAATTAAACGTAAACAAGTAATTAGTAGTAAATTTTCATTTCGATAATTATATCACTTAAAGGTATAAATAAATAAATGCTTAATGCATTTTATGATCAAAGGAAATTTTTATTCAACCTCAAACTTTTATAAAATATTGTAAACATTTTTATAAACATTACAAAACATTTTCTACAATTAAAAGAAATATTTTATTCAAAATAAACATTTTGAAATTCAAATTTTCATTTTGCAAAATTCAAAATTTTCAGACCTAAACGGTTAGAAAAAGTTCCAGAACTTATTTTTTTTTTTTCACGAGAAAATTCTCTTCCCTTACACAAAAGACAAAATGGGGAGGCCCTAGCCTAGGGCGCCCCCCTTAAATACACGGGCGGCCCCCTTAATTTTAAGGGGACCGCCCACCTATTTAAGAGGACCGCCCCTAGGTAGACGCTCCCCCCAGTTTGTCCTATAAATACTGGATTTTTTTCCACTATTTTCTCACCTTTTGCACTCATTCTTTCTGCCCAAAACAGCCCACATATCTTCTCTAAAATCCTTTGATCATTTAATCATAAAGCTTTATTTCCAAGTGATCCAAGCTTAATTCCTCAAGTGCAAAATAAGAATACTTCTATCATCAAGTAAAGAAGTATTATACCTTTGTGTGTTGTTGTAATCTTATTGCATTCATATCATAACTTGTAAATCTTTTATAGTTGTGTAGTTGCTAGATCTTGGCGATCTTTGTAAGTATAGTTAGATCATGGTAATCTTACCAAGTAGTGCTAGATAGTTGTGATATAAGTAGTGTTGTGAAGAAGTCTTGAAGTTGTGAAAAAGTCATGAAGTTGTAAAGTCGTGAACAAGTCGTGAAGTTGTGTTGTGATAGATTGGTTCTAGCTAAGATTAGAACTTGACATTTAGCTTTGTGTCGTAAATCGGTTTAAGCAATGTTGTATATGATTTTATCCACCATAAGGGAGCTTGTTGACATAGTGAAGAAAACTCTCTAGTTAGGTGATCGGGGAGTGGAGTAGGGCGAAGAGATGCTTCGTTGCTAAACCACTGTAAATCCTCGCGTTGTGGTTTGATTGTTCTTACTCTTATCTTTTGTCTTGCATTAATTTCTCATATTATCTTATTAATTGTTTAGATAAGTATATTGTTTATATTGTGCAAGTATTGAATTCACATAAAGTCGAAGAATACGACATTCACGTGGCTCATTACGGGAAAGGTTAGGGACGGTGGTCGGTAAGGTCTTTCATTTGATGTTGAAGGTTTTGGATTGGTTTGGGTATTGCTAGGCAGCGTACCCGTGGGTCTTGAAGATTGGTGATCAGAAATCCTACCAAACTTTATTTCAAGGTCTTGAATCGCAGCTTGATTATTCTTTTGTCCTTGTTCGACTTTGGTTTTGAGATTGTAGAACTGGTTCTTGACAAAGTCATTCGCTGTTTTTGTGCTATAACGAATTCTCTTATGGTTTTCTCAAATTCTGATTCGTCTGGTTTCTTTTTGGGTAAACGTGGAATTGGCGGGTTTTCCTCACCAGGGTTTGAGTTTCGGTTTTCATCTCGATGGTAAGATTGACGATCGCGCCAATTGCTAGAATTTCGACCATAATAATTTCCTCGATATCCTCCTCGATATCCTCCGGATGCATGTTTGCTTCTACATCCTTGTGTCTCCCATAGATTTATATGTCGCATTCCGATGATGGATGGGGTCCTCCACATTTTTTGCATCCATCTCTCATTTATTTAATGTCTCCTTTGATCTATTTGAATTGTGAATCAATCCTTATCATTAAGGCTTCCATTTTTCCAATATTGGTGAATTTTCTTCACTTTCGGCGAAGGCAACGGTTTTACAAAGGGGTTTGGTTTTGTTCTCTTTTGACCAATCGAGTTTGAGAAGAACTCGATCCTCGAGCAACTGATGTGCTTCATTTGGGGTTTTGTAGAGGAAGATTCCTCCGGCGTCTAGGATAGCTTGGGTTGGTTCGTCTAGTCCGTGGTAAAAGATTTGGATTATGGTTCCTCGTCCTAAACCATGTCCATGACAACTACGAAGTAGATCCTTCATACGTAGCCAAGCGTCGACTAGTGATTCGTGATGTTGTTGGGTGAAACCTCGAATTTCTCCTATGAGTCGGTCAAACATAGCGGGTGGAAAGAATCGGCTTACGAAAGCTTGTCTCATTTCTTCCCAAGTGGTTATCACACCGGGACTTAGTTCGTTGAACCAAATCTTGGCTTCTCCAACTATGGATGATGGAAAAAGTTTTAGCTTGATGGAATCCGCGTTGGTGTTCCCATGATGGAACATTCTACATACTTCAACAAATTTGGCGATGTGCTTGTGCGGATCGGCCCATGAGCGTCCGTCGAATTGTCGATCTTTGATCATGGAAAGATGGTGTCCTTTGACGGTGAAGTTGTCTCCAAGGTCAACCGCGACAATAGCGGCCCCGGGAGTGGGTGCTACTGCCCGATTATTTCCCCACATGGGTTGGTCGTCGGCCATCGGGAAGGGTAGGTCAAGAAATGGGTTATAGACTACTTCGGCTTCAAAAAGATTCTTAAAAGGTGGATATTTGGTTTTTGGAACTCGGTCTTCAATGGGTATGAACGGGTTTCGCTTCTTTTTCTTTCTTAAGGTTTGGTGGATAAAACATTCGGGTTCGGAATAAGGAGTAATTGGTTTTTGTCCAGCAGAACGTGTCGGCATTCAAGGGCAAAACTCAAATAAGATCAAACCCAAAAGGATTTAGAAAGATTGGATAAAAAATAGATTTTTGTCAGAAGCTGTTGCGCCAGGCGGCAGAGTGCTGCGTCGGGCGGCAGAGGGTTGTTTTCTATTTCATCGAGCGCTCAGTCGGGCGGCAGAGTGTTGCGCCGGGCGGCAGAGGGCTCGTCGAGGGGTTGTGCCGGGGCAGCAAGTGCTGAGCCCGGGGGGCGGGTGGCCCCTCCAAGGGTTCTGTGATTTTTTTTTTTGAAACGTAGCACCTAGGGACAATGGGATCACTAGATCTAAATCATAAAACACGATCAAATCCCTGGCAGCGGCGCCAAAAACTTGATGCGTGCGACACGGGTCAGTTTTAAATTTATAAATCAGCATACCAAATTTCTTATGAAACTCTTACGAGTAAGTAATCGTCGTAGTAGCAAGATATTGAATGGTAAGTTGGGATCGTTCACGGGGATTTGGGTGTTTCGACTTGATAAAGATTTCGATGATAAAAGTCCAAAGATGCAAGCAAGCAATGATGAAAGTGATTCGATAATAAATAGATGTACTTGGTTGGATTTAGTTTGGGAATCCAATTCGATATGAGGGTTGCAAAGACTAACAAGTTTATTAAAAGAATTAGAGGTTATCCAATCTATTGTTTTTAAAACTTTTTGCCTTCGTCAAGACTCCTAGTGACAAAAACAAGCATTAGTGCAATCAATCAATTCAAGACTAAGACAACCTCTATGAGTTTGATTCGCGGTTCGTTTCACAAACCATAGACATCGATAATTATGTTCCTAGTTATACCAAACCGCTTAAGAAATGGTCAATACAAAAGGTAGCCGATCGTAGACAAAAAGGGCATTCATAAACATAATGAGAGTTCTTACAAAAGTATTACAAAAGCTTAAAGGAATGTAAACTAGGAAATGACAAACTTGTGACTAAGAGGGATCCTCCCTCCTTCTTGGCTTTTCTGGAGTTTCTTCCTGACTTTCCTGGACTTAGATGGATTTGGAGAGGAGTGGTGTCTATAAGGATTAGGATTTAGGGTTGGAGAATAGTAATGTAGGATCCCGATTTACTTCACTTCATAACACGAATCGAAACAAGAAAGGAGAAAGAGAGATGATTAGTTTTGAGAGAGAGAGAAGAGAGAGAGTTGAAAGAGAAAAGAGAAAGATATTAGATTAACTATCGAGCCCGATTCCCGATATTATCCTATTACAACATTAACTACTTAAAGACCGAAGCTCCATCGTAGAGTGACCGAGCTTCCTTGTTCGACTCAATAAATTAAGGCTAACAAGTGAGGTGTGTGTTAAAATGAGGCATAGGGGTCTCCTATTTATACTACTATTTTATGTCGGTTCCAGGGCCTAAAGGGGTGTCCAAAGTCGGTTTAGAGGGTCTAGATCCTTCTTGGTTATTCAAGTTTCTTCTAGAGTGAAATGAAAAACGTAGGCTCCAAGAGCCGGGCGGCACGACTTCTTGCCGGGCGGCGGACTCTCCAGCCGGGCGGCTGAGAGGTCGCTGGTGGGGATCTTTTTATTGGTTTTTTCGTTTAAGGCTCTTGCTTGAGTTATGCTTGGCCGTGGGTCTTTGTACTTCACCATATCTTCATTACAACTTGATCTTATATCTTGGAAGCTTGAGTAATTAGATTTCTTCTTTTTTGAGATGCTTCCGCACTTGATCCTGACACGAGATTCTTCGTACTTGATATAATCTCCGCATGTTCGTCTCTCTTTTTCTTGTTTTCATGTATTTGGCTGCAATTACACTAGAAAGCATATTTTGACAATATCGAGAAATAAAACCATAAGTAACTGACCAAATAACTCATATAAAAGTATGAATAGTGCTCCCAAAACATACTCGATTTGAGCGTTATCAAATCCTCCCACACTTAAACTTTGCTTGCCCTGAAGCAAATCTAGAAAACAATTTCCTTATTCAGGTTATTGAACAAATGAGATGCAATTTACCAAGCACAAGTACTCTATAAGTCCAAGTGTACACATCAAAGAAACTTGCTAACTGTTTTTAATGGAAAACAGTACATGTGTATGATTTGGTTTATAAAATCGAAGTATACAAACCACCATGTTGCTAGCTACCGCTTACCACTATCCTATATGAATCTCAAGATAAACGTATCACTATATCACGACTTATCACATTGGCTAATCGACACCAATTTTTCTTCATCTTCTTTCATCTTCATAAGATTTAGCACATTGGCTTTATTCATCATCATTTATTTATTTTTATTCGACCAACCACCGATTGACATACTAGTAAAGGAGTATATGTCCTTAAACATAGAGCTAGCAACTTTCTTGAAAATTCATACGGATTTCCCACATATCTACCATCGATCCACGTAGCTAGCAACTAACCTGTAGGCTTCGGTTATTTGGGTAGAGCTAAACTATGTGTAATATTTTTCTTTTAAAAGCAAAGGATGATATAACTGACAAATGGGACCATGAAAAATGTTGGACTAACCGAGATGGTTAGCTAAGGCATTAAGGTGTATCTTGAAAACGAACTGATGTTATTCTGATTGGTTTCTTATCATGTGTATACACTTATTACTAGGATACGTCTTGTTTTAATTTATGAAAACAACTAGATTACCAAGGCAAACAATTTTTAAGTTAGCTCAAAAATTTAAAACAACCTCGTTTTCCCTATTATCCCCCCACACTTACATTTAGCATTGCCCTTAATGCGGCAAAATGGGCAAAAACTGAAATAGGGAAATAAGAGAAAAACCAGGTGTCCATGCATGTGCGGTAGTACTTGAGCTGCCAAGTGCGTCATTTCCTGCAAGAATCTAAAATACAAAAGAAATGCAAACAAACATATATATATTTTGATTGTCGCACCCCCACACTTAACTTTTATTGCGGGTGCGGACGTTTTTTTTACTAATTAACTTAAATACATGGGTTGCCTCCCGAGAAGCGCTTAATTTTTGAGTGAGTCGTCAACTGGACTTGGTTGCTTCTTTCATTTCTTTTCAAGTGATGACCCTTCTCTTAGGACATACAAAATATTATCGATCACTATTCCTTTCCCAGTTTTATCTAAATTAGATAACTTAGCTTCGTTACACGTGTTTTCCACGACACTGTAAATGTATGGTTTATCTGATCCCCATGGCATGGTTTCATGGTAGTTCGCTAGAAACGGTGCCATGAATGGAATAGCTTTCATTCTTCCATCCTCACACATAAGGTAAATCTCCTCTATGGTAAGTTTATTTAACTGCTCCTCATCGTGGTAGAGTTTAACACAGTGTCCGTTAACAATGAAGCTTCCTCCATGTTTGTCATATAATTCAACATATCCGGATAGATAACCATGTTTGACTATGAACGGTCCATACCACTTTGATCTAAGCTTTGGAGCTTTGAATTTGTATTTAGAGTTGTACAGGAAAACTTTGTC
>BQNB010154195.1:0-15550 GCA_026074375.1 Tanacetum coccineum | reverse complement strand
GTATTAGGGTTTTTCTATTAAATAAAAGTTGAAGTTTATTCTGTTTATAGCGTACAAAACCACGAAAAATGAAAAAAAAAAAGGGTCAAAACCGGTTTGGGTGGTTAACCGGTCATGAACCGGTTCTAAACCGGTGTGACCGGTTCGACTAAAACCGCACCCCAAATCGGTTTCAAACCGGTTTCGGTTTCTTCCAAACCGGTTTCGACTGGTTCGTTGACCGAAACTGGTTCTGTTGATCGAACCGAAACCGAAACTGGTTAACCGGTTTGCGCACGTCTAGTTTATACCACAAATACATGATAAAACTTTAAAATTCAATGGACCCAAAGCCCTGCCCATAAGCAGGCATATGCCAACTTATCCAATATGCCAATTTAATACTTTGGAGCGAATAAAAACATGTGTTTGACTTAAATGGAGGAGACACTTAGAACATACTGTAATTTATAAACTAAGAGACCCTAATATGCATGTCGTTACCCTTGTCTTTTTAATTTGAGTTTCATGCGATATAAGTGCTACCATTTACCAAAATGCTTGTAGCTTAGCGGCATCTCTGTGAAATGCTACCATTTGGGTGGTCCGTGAGCTTCATACGCATGGTTGTCTGCAATGTCAGTATTGTTCCTAAGGCCATCCACAATGGGGTGAGATGACAAAGTTTAATGAAATGGTTTACATGTCAACTCATCACTCAATTGCATTGTATTGTGAAGATAGTAGGTGTAAAATGAGTTCTATGTTTGCACTTTAAATTTGGCCCTCTTATCTCATGCTCATTACTTTTTTTTCTTTCTAAAAAGCCTGTCATTTCTCTGTAGTGGGTTTAATGGACAGTGAAGGATTTATAGTATATGCAGGGACGAAACTTCAGCATTTTTGTTGGGTGGCTAAAATCGAAGTTTACAAACTAGTTCTTTATTTATGTAAAAACATCGATTAAGACCTGTCATAAGTAAAATTGCACCTCAGCCGTACCAACTGAAATTGCGAAAAGACCGAAAATCGAACCGGAACTTTTAAAAAGTAAACTATCATAAATTTAAATATAAAACAATGATATCAAAAATAATACACGCATATTTGGCAAAAAAAAATCTATAAAGCATATATTACAAGAAAGATGCACCTCAAAATCACCAAGATTTAATTTAGAAGCATATTTATCAAACTGTCTCACTTTAAAATCTTGGATGAGTCTTAATGAATGCAAGTGTTACATATTTGTCGGAGTATTCATAGGATTTTGTTTAGCATGGAGCGACTGATTGCCAAATTTTTAGGATCAAGAATATCAAACATAGCGCATCAATGGGCCAAAATTTTGAAGGGGCCAGCACCCCCTCTAGCCTCAATGAAGTTCCGTCTATGAGCATATGTGTTTTTTTAACTATGGTTTTTGACACATTGTCTGACTAATTCACGGAGTTTGAACTCATCGTCACACAGACTCAAACGAGGTAAAGCCCTTCCTTTTCAGGAGGTTGGCTTGACCACTTCAAAGTTATTTGCAAATAGCAAAAATTAAACTTAACACATTTAGAGTGATAGTCACAAACCTTTTACCACTAGACCACCCTTCATTGATTATCTATGTGCATATGTGTGACATTATATTATACTCAAAATGGTTGAATGCATTGATCATACTCTAAATAAAGTGGCAGCCTATCATGAGGCAATGTTTAACAATTTCAGTGTAGGAATTAGTTTTTGTTTTTTCTCTTTTGGTACTTTGTATTCTGTTTTTTGATCTCTCGAGTTCCTCCGTCATATAATTTGATTTGATTAAGTGGGGTGAGATGTTTTTTCTTTGTTTTTTTGTTCTTAAATGGGTTTAGTATATTGTTGTTTTCCTAAAAAAAAGTGATTGTAGGTTCTAGTCGTGTTAAGTATTTTTAAATATTTTGAGATTGTTAGTGACTTCAAAAAATAATCAAAATGCTACTATTGTCTTCTTATATGACGGAAACATCATGTCTCTTAAGCAACTTTAAAGATTGTAATAGAATTGTTAAAAATCAGCATTGTTTGACTCAATCACGACTGTCGACCAAATTATTATAATCGGACTTTTGTGATGTCTACAGTTTTGTAAATGATTAAAAAGCATTTTATCGACTGAAAAACATGATAAAAGGTAAAACCACTCGCAATGGGATTCATCATGTTGGCAACAGAAACTTGAAAGTCTACAAAAGTTTGTACCCCATATAAAATTTTATAAAGCATGAATCCATGCAAATTAATGTGTCCATGTAAGTAAGAGGAAATCTCAAAAAAAATCAAATTTTTATATTGCATTCATGTTATAGTAAATAAGAACCAAATTTTTATATTGCATTCATGTTTATATAAGTAAGAGGAAATCTCAAAAAAAAATCAAATTTTTATATTGCATTCATGTTTATATAAGTAAGAGGAAATCTCAAAAAAAATCAAATTTTTATATTGCATTCATGTTATAGTAAATAAGAACCAAATTTCAAAAATGCTCTTGATAGAAAGACTTTTTTATAGATCTTTGTCTTTACGCAGGAAAAAAAAATCGAAAAATGATCTTTTTCTTTTTTTTTCCAAAAGGGCAAAAAATAAGGGCACAAAAGTCCGACCACGTTTTTGTCTTTTTGCTAAAAAGGACTAAAACATTTAGATTTTTTTCAAAATTTCTTTTTCAGAAAAACAAAAAGTTGTCACATAAAAAGTAAAAACTAGAAAGGATAAATTACACGGATGGTCCCTGAACTATACCCCGTTTTCGCATTTTGTCCCACGTTCTGATTTTGTTGCATGGTTAGTCCAGTTTTGGCCAAATGGTTAGCCATTTGTTCCCTACAGCCCTGTTATAAATAACCATCGTTAAATTTCGTTGTTTGATGAGTTGGAGATGGCTGGTTTTTTGGTAATTTACACATTTTGCTCAAAGTTAGCTTTCGTCCTGTAGCAAGTTAGTTTTCGCCCACAAGACTTTTCCCGACTCGCTTCCCCATTGATCCTCAATCTCTTTATATTAACACATTTCTACGTATATTATTTTCCACATTCAAACTTCAAAAAATACATACACTAGTCTGCAACAATGGTGGTCTGTATATGTGGTCAACAAACCGTGGTCAAGACTTCCTGGACAGATAGGAATCCAGGTTGGCATTTCTATGGCTGTCCAACATATGTAAGTTTTGTTAGTTGGTGAAATGTATATCAGGTTTTGTTAATATGAATGCTTTGTTTATTTACACAAATGTGGTGTTTCGGGACTCAAAATGTCCTTTTCTTGGATGGGTGGATGCTCTTATGTGCCCACGGTCAGTAGAGATTATCCATGGTTTGTTGAGGAGGCTTACTAGTCTTGAATAGGTTGTTGATTTGTTTGAAGAACAGCGGTCCAAGTATAAGAAATATCATGAGTTGGGTTTTGTTTGGGTTGTATGTTTACTTTACTGCTTGACATGTCTTGATCCATCCACCATCAAATATCTTATGGGTAGTTGTTTTAGTTTGTGATGGTGGTGAATGTATGTTTTTAGTATTTTGGTGAAGCAATAGCTGATAGTGTTTGTTTGGTGAAGCAGTTGTTTGTGATGGTTGTAATGGAATCTGATCAATAGCAATGTTTATTACATTTTGGTTTGTAAGTATGTCTGATCAAGTGAATGTGGGTTGTTATTGTTAGTGGTAGTGTTTGGTTGTTGAATTCTAAATATGTTTGACTTAGGAAAGTCAACAATCAAAAGTTTGTAGTTTGACTTAGGAGAGTCAACAATCTGATCCATTTTGAGTATTTTGTATTTGAACAACAGTCTGATCGATTTTGAGTTGTAGACCTTTGATTTGGTTGATGTGTTTGACTTTACCAAGTTAAAAATACTTATGTTGGATTGGGTTGATGACCATTGTGATTCTTACCCATTTTAGCCAAATTGTTGTTTGAAAATGTACCCTTGAGGAAAAATTTGGTGTGATGACAAAGTGTCAAATATACATGGGTGGTATTGGGATGTTGAGTATGGTGACCTATTTTACCATAAACTTAGTTGACAAAAATAAGTCAAACATAAACTGAAAATGGTAGAGTTTTGAAAGGACATGTAATTTTATTCTTAATTGTAACTTTTGTAGGTTTGGTTGGATAGTTGGAGTGCAACTGCTTGATGACGCTTGCTTATGGTCCTTTGTGATTTATGGCAGCTACATGTGTGTGCATAGGTCTAGTTTGGATCCATGAGTATGGAAATGTAGTCTGCAATTTGCAGGGTGAATGGGTTTGGCTATGTTTGGCTATGTTTTTGCTATGTAGTTTCTATATGTCTTGTACCTCGGTGATTCATTTTGACAAAATTTAGTGAAACTAGTCACAAAACACCTAAAACAAGTCAAATAAGTCACAAACACCTAAAACAAACCATAACTAGGTTAAATATTATCATTTGCCACCTAAGTGGACTTACAAAATTGCCAAAGGAGTGGACTTTTAAGTTTTCATGTACAAGGACTTAGAAAATTGCCACATGTATGGACTTTGATGTTTGTCACTTATGTGGACTTGCATTCCAGACATTGTACTTAAAACACATAATTGTCTTGAAGTTAAAACATGCTTATAGGAAAGCCCATTCGCTTTCATTAGCCTGACTTGATTTTATTGGTATAGCATCAGGCATTTCTCTTCCAACAGCATGATCATGTGTTGCTTTAATGACTGGCTGATTCTAAGGCTGTGAAGAAGGTTGACTGCCTCTAGTCTTATTTGGACTCATTCTTTCTGCTACAACTCTTGTCCTCGTCCATCTTAAGGGTGAACTTCCACTTACTATGACCAACTTGAGCAGCTACATTTCCACCTTACACAAGTCCAACACTTGACCCACCTTGCCCATGACCAACATTTGCTTGACCAACACCAGCATCAACTTGACTAACTTGACTAGTTCCGCTACCACTAGTTTCTACATTGTTGACACCTACATTATAAAAGAACTTGTAAACTCTCAATGACTTTGGTGGAAAAAGTGTTGCTGGACATCTCGACTTCTCCCAGTAGTTTCTTCCCTAATTGGTTCCACTAAGTGAGAGTATACTTACTTCCATGTAGTTAGCCAATAACAAGGATTTACCTAAGATTCTGAGAGTCCTATTTCCTTTCCATTAAGAGCCATATTCCAACAAGCTGCAACAACATGTTGACAAGGCATCATTGTCAATTCCCATTTCTAACATGAACATCTCCTACTTTGTACATCTCCAACACACTGATCACCCCACGCCTATGATACTTGATACTTAACTCCTCAATTCCATTCCACTTTCAACACATGATCCTCTTTCTTAATGGATTCCATGATTTTATTTGCAGTAGGGTTCAGAGGACCATCGCATTTGTCAACAATACTTTGTACATTAACTATTCTCTTCATGCAATATTCTTACGGTACTCTATAAGTGTAATAACTGGCTTGTCCCTAGCTCCCACTATTTTACCATTAAAAACCTCACAAATGTTGTAGAGCAATAAATCTGTAATGGCTCTAAATAAAATACATAAGTATGAAAGCATTAAATGATATACATGTCTAACTATTGTAACTCTTGCATGGAAATAATAACATGGCATTAACTGTAATTATTGTATGAATAAAATTATTAAAAATGTATTACTAGAAAGATAAGATCTTGCCCAATGTTTAGGTGGTATCTTGTTCAACTATTCATGAGCTTTAGGAGTCAACTTATTCAGATGTAACATGTACCTTTCAAAGTCATTAACAGTTGTAACATATTCACATCTCTACAAAGCATCCTTGTAGGCTTGTCCACTCCAAGACTGCCCCATATTTTCATGTACGTGTCACAAGCAAAATATGTGTTCTGCACTCAGGAACACAAATTTAATGGCTGGAAGGATACCGTGCATAAACCAATTCACCAATTAAATAATAATTAATATGATGTTGTATTTAAGAATTCAACAAGTGAAGCATATTACTAACCTTTTTTCTATCACAGATGAATGTGAAATTTGAATTAGGCTCTAGATCTATGTCATCACCCAAGCACATTAAGAACCATGATCATGAACTCTTACTTTTAGCTTCAACCAAGGCATAAGCTAATGGATAAATTCTATTGTTTGGATCAATTCCAACAGCTGCCAATACTTGGCCTAAAAATGGCCCCTTTATGAAAGCACTATCTAGGCCTAACACTTCTCTTCTACAAGCCCTAAACTCATATTTCAATGCTCCCAAACAAACATATAATCTCTTAAACACCCTAGTAGGCAAAAAAGGATCAGTATCCTTATCAACTGCAATCTTGACAACGGTATTAGGGTTTGTAGACCGCAATTCACCAAAATAGTCTCTAACCATAGCATATTATAGTGTGTGATCACTTGAAATCTCTCTTTTAGCTTTAGCTTTTGCTCTGAATACTTTGCTCATAGAAACCTAAAGCTCTAAGTCACGTTGGAGCTGGTCTTGAACTGCCTTTGTTGGGATCTCTAGATTAACCTTAACTTGGTCAAAGATTTGCCTTGCCAAGAAGTTATAAGTGCAGTGTTTTATTTCCCTTGATTGAAGGCATTTGTGGGTATTTCTGTTTGTCCTCACCACCCAATTATTTATTTTTGGATCTTTGGCAGCATACATGACCCAAAGAAAAAGATTTCCTTCATCATGTGCATCAACATCTTCACTTTCATCAATGGTACATACACTCTTCCTCTTTTACTCTTAGTAACTAGGCCACTTGATCCACAAGGCCCAACACTTACTGCTTCACTTGGTCTAGTTGGTCCATTACATTGTGACTCTATAAAGACTGGTAATTGTTTAACACGTATTGCTCTTATCCTTCAGCCATCATTTTTTATGAGCTTCAAATTTCTTCTAGTTTCAATGGCATGCAAATACACTATATCATTCACCTTTGTTGCATTACCAAATCTCTGCCCAGAGTAAAATGAGTACTTACTTGAAATAGTCTCGTTTGACAAGTAGTTTTACATACCTCTTCTTAGTTGCTTTAACATCTTCCTTCTATCAAAACTTGGTTCATCCTCAAAACATGTTGCACTATCAAACCATCTACATTTACCACTTCTACACCATCTCATTGAGAAAACACATCTGGTAGTTGACTGGTTACGCCAATGTTGTCAAAAGCTTCATTCCCAGTAAGATCAAACAGATTCACTTCAACAGCAGGCTCTGTTATTTCTTTTTTTCATCAACTATAACAACATCTTCATCATATGTATCTGAATTATCACTAAAGTCACCATCATATTGAGTATCATAAGCACTACCAATCTTGTCACCCATAACATGATATTGTACTTGTTGATTAATACTATTGAGTAATCATTTCGCATTAAAAGCACTACCAAGCTTGTCACTCCATAACATGATATTGCTACTTGTTGATCAATTATAACCCAGTCAATACCTTGGATCAATAAGTACCTCAGATCTAAGGTTCTAAACAAATATTGTCTTCTTTACTCTGCTTACAATTGTTTCTACATCAACATGTGTCTCTGATTCATTGACCACACGGTCATTGGGAACCTCAAACACAACAACGTTTTCTTGCATTTCATTTTGGGGAACATTTAGGTTAAGATTTAAGTCTAAGTTTAAGTACAAGTTGTCAAATCCAAAATATTATCATGACTTAAACCATAAATGTCTACATTCATAGCATCAAGATAACTAAACTTTGAACCCCCATCCAATTCATTATCATTCAAGTCTATAAACCTAATCACATCATCTCTCTCATCATTTACCACATCATTAACCCTTGGGTTCACTAGGGTGAAAGTGAGGTTTATACTTTTAAACTATGACCTTATATGTGGAAGGTCATTGACTTGGTTGTCACCAGATTCATTCCCAGTCAATTGTGTAAATGTGAGTTCACCTGTTCTATGGATACCAAACAGACCTTGAGGTATAGAACTTGGTGAAACAAAATCACTACCAGATCCTTCCTTAGTAGGTGTACTACTATCTCTATAATCATGTCATGTCAACAATAACATTTTACCAAAAAAATTACTTAGAAGCACTAGTACTAAGTTCACTAGACATATCTTCCTCATGCTCTTCTATTATTGCCCTGATTTATCCTGGTGACATTTGGTAACAATTAAGCTAAGTAGAACCATGCTCTATATACACCTTTATTAACTTGAAACTCAAAAGAAGGGTAGTCATACAACGTGCATCCTCATCACATCCAAATGCATACAATCCAACATCTAAACTACTTATGGGTCTTAAATAGTGATAAAACATAGGCTCATTCTTATTATCACACGTGTAGCCTAGCTATTAAAGCATCTTATCTTACTCAAACACCAAGAAACATCAATGTCAACCCTATCAAAGATATCTTCTTGACTACCAACATATTGTCTACCAGGAAACCTCCTAAATGACCCGCCATGGTTTATGCGTATGGTGAACAAATGTGGTGTATACTTTGCATAAAAAATTGCAATTACTTAGAAAATAAACAAAAATAAACACAAGTTCATAGCAAAATATAGCTCAAATCAACTGGATTTTAAGTCATTACCGTAATCCTTCTTGCATTCGATTTCCAAGTCTTTGGTTGTTATAGTTACTCTTTTTTTCCTCGTCTTCCATGTTGTTAACATCATTGTTGACACAGAGATGATCATTTTTCATTTTATAGTCAGAGAAATATGAGGGATGAGAGTTGTGAGATTAGATGGGTAGATGTGGACGGGAAAGACTGAAGTGAGATGACATGGACTAAGGGAGCAAAGTGGTATCAAGTGGGAAAGAGAAAAAAAACAACGGGTGTAAATTACCAAAATTCCATATGCCTCCAAGTTAGCAAATGACGAAAGATAACGATGGTTATTTCTAACGGGGTTGTAGGGACCAAACGGTAACCGTTTGGCCAAAAATGGACTAACCGTGCAACAAAATCAAAACGGGGGACCAAATGCGAAAACGAGATACAGATCAGGAACGAAGAGGAAGAGCTCATGATAATATTGAAGAACATAGGTGGATACTTACAATTATTGATGATTTGCACTTATTGTTTTTGATTTTAAAAGGCGTGCATGTATGTTTTTTGGTGGTTCTGTCTGTTCTTGCACTAAGATTGGTGCTGAAAAAAAAGTCCCCCTATATATATATATATACACATTATATATATACACATTTATATTAGAATAGAATATATATATATATATATATATATATATATAATATAGATATTATAAATATAGATATTAATATATAATATATCTATAATATACACATATATACATATATACACTAGTACATATAGTAGACAGACTGACAAATTCAGAAAAACCCCCATCTATATAAATATATATCATAAGCATATACACTAATTATACATATAAACATATATACCATAATATAATATATATACATATCTATTATATCTATATACATAATATATATGTATACTGTATATATATATACAAAAATATATATAAATGATATATATATATATATTAAATAAACATATAATATTATAATACATAGTGTATATATATATATATATATATATATATATACATATATATACATATATATATATATATATACATATATATATATATACATATATATATATATACATATATATACATATATATATATACATATATATACATTTATATACACATTATATTTATATACACATTGGTATGTGCTTAATTACACATACCTTTTTACCTATAAAAATGAGCCTAAATGACCAAAAACGGACATAAAATGCCAAATATATATGTGTTTTGCTTTTGTGTTGTGCAGGTATCGGATATTCATTAAAGGACAAAAACAAAGCCAAAAACGGACAAAACTAAGTACGAGATTGGAAAGAGCGTGAAAAGTCAAAGTCAAAGTCAAAGTCAAAGGCAAAGCCAAAAACGAATAAATCTTAAATGGGTCAACCCGCACCCATCTAATGGGTCAGGGCAGCCCATTAAGCATATTAAAGATAAAGGCTTAAAAGACCTAAGCCTGTTGATACAAAAAAGCCTAATTTCACTTAAAAGCCCAACCATATGGTTGTTAAGTCCATTACACCTCTAGTCCCTAAACCATTTCACCCTTAGTCCTAACCACTTACACCGTTAGTCCTTAACACTAACAACCATTAACCCAAATCAATTAAATATAAACAAAACCAAAACCCGCCAAATAACTATTCCCCTTTCCCCTCCAAAATACCCTGCACCACGACAAACCCTTTCAACCCCAGTCTTAACCCCACCCCTAGAAGAGGACAAGCCACAATGGCAATCCTATGAAGGATTATTGGACAAAATCAATCAAGGGTTGCTATGAGAGATCAAAGAAGCACAAGTGGAAATCAAAGGCTAAGATTGAAGGCTTGGAGAACACTCTGCCATCCCTCTCACAGAAGAAAAACACCTCCAGACCTAGATGCTTATCAAGACTAATATAATTAGGTCTATTAGGGCAGTATCTTATCTAGTTTTTTATCTAGTTTTTAATAGCTTATTTATTGTATTTTTAGCTTATCTTAGTTTAAAATCAGCTTATTGTAACTTTTCTTTAAGTATTGTAAACGTTTTAAATATTAATGAAATTTTGAGTTTTTATGTTAAAATCTGTTTTCCTTATGCTAATGAATTAATATGTTTGAAAATGGTCTAATAAGCTAAATAAGCTCTTGTTTAATCTATTTTATTAAAGCCTTACAAACTGTTAAGTGTTTAAGAAAAGTTCACTCAAAAAATCCACTCCTCAAAGTACCTCAGCTTATTTTGGATGATAAGCCAGAAATGGACGGGCTTATGGACACTACTAGCTTGTCTTTGACAAGCTATAGCTTTGTAGAATAGCTCTAAGAGCCTTTTATACCCTAGTTTGTGCAAGGGGACTTGTAAGCTCACTCTTTACATTTTATAGCTTAAAACTATTAGTTATTAAACTGCTTATTTCTTTGCTTATTACTGCTTATTATTGCTTATTTATGTTGTTCATTGCTTATTTATGCTTGCTTATTGATTAGAAGTCTTTTACTTAGGTTTTGAGAAAAACTGTCTTGGTAGCTTAAAATTGCTTATATTGTATTACTTATTGTCAAGTGCTTATTATTGATAGGGTATTTCTTATTCGTCCTTTATTAACATTGTGCTTAATCTGTTTTAGCTTTTTGTAGCTTTTATCAAACTGTTATAAGCTTAATATGGTTTTTAAGTTTCTTAAGGGGTGTTTGGCACTAGCAGTATTAACTCATGTTAATACTGCTTGAGTGTCTTTTGACCTTTAAGTCAAATTTAAAAAGCTCAAATTAAGCCTATAAGTCAACTTAGATAAGTTTTTAAAGTCTAAATTCCAAGTTTAAGGGTTGATGAACTCATTGTTTGAATCTGTGATGTTTTAGTCTAATAAGTCAACTTATTTGAGTAGATCTTTATTAGTAGCTATTAGGTGTCATTATCATGTTAGATTTTGGTCTAATATGCAGTAGAGAGAACTTGGTTTAAGTTAGTTTTTGTCAATTGAGTTTTTAGTAAAAATTTGTCATTGTTTCAAGTCTTATTTTAAAGTTAAAAGTCTAATTTTCAATCACAAATTTAGGGTAGTATAAGTTTGTTTTAAAGGTTGAAAATCATAGCACAAGCTTATTGTGCTACAAGCTCAATCTATTTGAGCTTATTTTGGTTTCTAAAACTCTTTTAGTAGCCTAAAATTAGGGCTGCAAAGCCCTTTTGTCTTTTAGAAAAAACTTGAAAAAAACCAAAAATATAGTTTTAGTCTAAACAGCCTTTTTCAATAGCCATTTTCATAGCTTATTAGTATCCTAAAGTGTTTAATTTTTGCTTATAATAGTAGTTTGCAGTAGTGCCTATATCTGTTTTTAACTTTTAGACTCTAACCTTTTCATTTATTAGCTTAAAAACTAGCTTAAAAGTGTCCTTGTAGACCATTAGTTGTGTTTTAGCCAACTGCTTATTTGCTTATTGGAGTGTTTAAGCTGTTAGGTTTGCTTATTTGAGGTTTAGATTTTATTATTAGGTTAGGTTAAAGGTACTTTTAGC
Organism: Tanacetum coccineum; assembly: GCA_026074375.1. Lineage (NCBI taxonomy): Eukaryota > Viridiplantae > Streptophyta > Magnoliopsida > Asterales > Asteraceae > Tanacetum > Tanacetum coccineum. The sequence goes on along the minus strand of BQNB010154195.1, from coordinate 3,459 downwards.
TTATTCAGTTTAAGGTTTAGCTTATAGTAGCTTATGCTCAAATTTGGTTTTAAGAATAAAAAGTTTTTATGTTTTTTCTGTCACTTTTAATACTAATTTCCAGCTTATTAGGATTGCTTATTTTGATTTAGATTTGCTTATTAAGTTTAATTAGGCCCTTAGAAGCTTATTTGGTCTTAGCATTAAGCTTTAAATATCTTATTCACTTAATCAGTTTAGACTTAAGTCAAAATTGTGACTTGATTAAGCTTATATCTAGCTTATTTTAGTTTTCAGAAAAAGTGTTTTCATAAAAGTTGCTTATTTTAGTCTTAAAAAGCTTTTGCAAAAAGAAATTTAAAAAAATAAAAATATTTAGGAGTATAGGGAGGCCCCAGTATCTTTTAAAAGTCAAAAAAAATATAATTCTTTTTTCTAAAATTTTCTTTTATCATTTAGCACCTTTAAAAATTAAATTTGCTTTTGTAGGGTTTAAATTTGATAATTTAAGTTTTAGAGTCGCGTTTTTAATTCCCGTTAACATTTTTAGGTTCGATATTTAATTGCTTTAATTGTTTACTTGCGTTTGTTTGTTTTTGCATATTATTAGTAGAAATAGAATTCAAATCAAAAATCTTGATTATTCAAAAACGCGATCACGAACTTAACCTTGATTTTCAATTCACGCCTCGTCGGGAAACGACCCGGGAAGGTTTTGAATTTTACTTTGGATAAAAGTAATCTTCTAGAAGCCTTACGGAATACTTACTCTCTCTTATTAATTGATATTTTAGGAATACTTATTATATATTTACATATTATATATATATATATATATATAGTAAGGAATTTTCAAGAACCAATTTTTGGCGCCGTTGCCGGGGAGGTGTGTGCGATTATCAAGTTTACGTTTGAAGATTAGTATTTGAAGATCCTTCCTCGTAAAGTTATCGTTTTCTTTTAAAACTAAAAAAATACAAAAAAATATTTTATTTTTCTCGATTTATTTTCGTAGAATTATTAGAAAAAAACCAAAAATACTTTTCCTAAAGTATTTAAAAAACCAAAAAAATAAAAAAAAACAACAAAAACAACCGTTGTGTCACGTGTGAATTCGGCTCACCTTTAGATTACAAACTATAAGAGAGGTATAAGGAGGGTTGATCCGACGATCTTCGACCCAAAAGGAGAAGGTTTTTAATAGCTTCGCGCTTTCCTGCTCCTCCGCTTCTTTATGCGTTTTCTAGAGAGCTACCGTACACTTGTTTGATTATCGGTTACAAAAATATTTTTTTTTCTCTTATTTTGTTCTTAGTGTATGCAAACTCGCTCTTCTTCAAAATTCGTTGGTGAACCTTCTACGAATCCTACTTCTACGATTCTGAATCGTCGTAATCGTAGACATTCTAAACAAATAGTCAAACCGTTTTCTCTTGAAGAGAATCCCGTAGTTACGATGGTCGATCAACGTACTATGGCGGAATTACTCCGTGCACCCACCGAGGGTTATGCGGAGGCAATCGTAGTACCACCCATTCCCGCTGAGCATTTCGAGCTCAAGCATAGTCTAATCAATCTTGTAACTTCAAAACAATTCTTCGGTTTTAAGAAAGAAGATCCTCATGCTCATACTCGATATTTTAACAAGATTACTTCTACGTTAAAGTACAAAGATGTGCCCGAGACATCGATTAAGCTTATGCTTTTTCCATATTCTATCGATGGTCCAGCCCGGATTTGGCTAGACAAAGAACCTTCTCGTTCTATTCTCACTTGGGATGATCTTGTGTCCAAGTTTATTAACCATTTCTTTCCTCCCTCAAAAACAACAAATCTCCGAAAAGAAATTTCAAATTTCCAACAAAAGTTTGAGGAAACGCTTAGTGAGGCATGTGACCATTTCAAGGATCTTCTTCGTGCATGTCCACATCACGGTTTTACCGAATTGCATCAACTCGATACCTTCTATAATGGTTTAAACCCATTCGATCAAGATTCTTTGAATTCTGCCGCTGGTAGCAATCTTTTGGAATGAAGTGCACAAGATGTGTTGAAAATTATTGAAAACAAATCAAAAGATCGTAATTCAAGAAACAAGCCGATTGTTTCTCAAGTGAAAGCAAGTAATGTTGATTCTTCAAAGATAGCCAGTGCCGTGACTAGTTCCATGACCGCAATGTTTAAACAACATCAAGTAACCCCAGCTCCAGCTTTCGTAAAAGCTGTTGAGGAATCTTGTGTTACTTGTGGCGGTGCTCATTCTTATCGACAGTGTCCTGCCACTGATGGCAACACTTTTTTGGGCTATCAAGACAATATTCAAGGATATGTTTCAGCAACTGCAGTAAACTATAATCAAGGAAATACCGGATACCGTCCTCAAAGCGTAGCTAACCAAATTCGACCACCGAGTTTTGCTCAACCGAATGTGAAAAATAATAAACCCGGTACAATCAAGGTTACAATCAAAATAGAGGAATTAATCAAGGAAACCCAAATTATCAAGCTCTGGCTTATCAAGCTCCGATTCATCAACAACAAGTTGTGACGACTAGTGATTTCTCAAACTACATAAAGGCGAATGATGCGGTAATGAAAAACATGCAAACCCAAATGACCTCTTTAACAAATTCTAACATCGAGCTTAAGAACATGTTTGGTCAATTCATGAAAATGAATACCGCTTCTACTTCGGGTTCGGGTTCACTTCCTAGCAACACCGTTGCTAACCCGAGAGGTGATTTGAAAGCAATCACCACCCGAAGTGGCATTTCTTATGATGGACCCCCAATTCCACCCCCGTCTTCTTCTCTTCCTAAGGTGGTGGAACGAGAACCCGAGGTGACAAAGGATACGGTGCTTCCAAGTACCGAAAACATCCAACCTCCGGTGGTCCAAACTCAAATTCAAATTGATGAGCCCGTTGTTGCTCCTAAACCTAAACCGACCATACCTTACCCTTCAAGAGCTAACAAGCAAAAGCTCCGTGAAAAAGATGATAAGCTAGCTTTGAAATTTCTTAAGATTTTTAGGAAACTTCTTAAGATTTTTAGGAAACTTCATTTCGAGCTTAGTTTCGCGGATGATCTTCTTCACATGCCTAAGTTTGCTACAATGTTTAAAAGTCTCCTTAATAACAAAGAAAAATTGTTTGAATTAGCCACCACCACATCGGTGAATGAAAATTGTTCGGCGGTCATCCTCAAAAAGTTACCCGAAAAACTTAGAGACCCCGGCAAGTTTCTCATTCCATATGATTTTCCGGAGTTAGATGAATGCTTAGCCTTGGTTGATCTAGGTGCAAGCATCAACTTGATGCCTCTCTCCGTATGGAAGAAGCTCTCACTCTCCGAACTTACTCCTACGCAAATGATTCTTGAGCTTACGGACCACTCGACCATCCGGCATTGCCGAAGATGTCTTTGTGAAAGTAGGAAAGTTCCATTTTCCAACTGACTTCGTAGTAGTTGATTATGTTGT
>BQNB010154194.1:0-11949 GCA_026074375.1 Tanacetum coccineum | reverse complement strand
TGTAGAAGTTGAATGTTCTGCATCCCCTAATTTTAGCAGTATCGTTATTTGTCCCATTGGCCATATGATTTCTCCGTTGAAACCAATGAGGGGTGCGGTGGCCGGAAGCATTTGGTTTTTCACTTCCGGATGGAGCTTATTGAAGCAATGTTCATAAAGTATTTCTGAAGCTGACCCTCCATCTACGTACATAAGATGTATGAAGTGACCTCCAATTTCTGCTTCAATAATCATGGGGTTTTCCGTTCCGTCCTCCTCTCCTAGGGGTGGGAACGAGATTTCCAGATCAGGAGAGATGCTTTGTGTAACCCTTTGCCTGGCCACCCTTTGCCATGGTTGGACCATTAGGATTGCCATAGCTCTTTCTTTCCCGGGAGCTTCTCCCTTCTTGGTTGCTTTCAGCTTATCCTTTTCGCTGCCTTGTTTTAGCTCCTTGATTACGTGCGACAACTTTCCAGCCTTGATTAATTCTTCGATTTGTCTTTTTAAATGCATGCACTCGTCAGTGTTAGTGCAAATATTATGATATTTAATCTATATGACCTCTTTATGTTTTGGTGATGAAAACATATGACTTGTAATACGTAAGGTAAAGTGCGCAAGTTACTCGTAATCATAAATCATCAATGCATACATGCATCAACATTTCTCGACATCTCAAGTATGCATCAAGACGGACATTGATCTACACCCGACGTAAATTACATAAGGTATGTATAAACAACATTAAACTTGTAGGATGATCAAAGAAATAAGTTTTTGTCTTAACCTTACATTTTTATAAATGTAACAAAACAATTTTTCAAAAATCAATTAGACAAATCATTTTTGAATTATAAAGAAATGTTTTATGTGGTAATTATTTCAAATTTCAAATATGGTCATTTCCCCCCTAAAACAAGTCAGTATTTCACTAGATTTTACCTTCACCACAAAAAGACAAAAATAGGAGCGTCTGTCGGGGCGGTCCTTTAAATAGGTCGGCGGTCCCCTTAAATATCTGACGGCTACCTAATATATCTGGGACCACCGTTTCCTAACAAACAGTTTTTCAGCCCCTATAAATAGTGGCTCACTTCCAACTATTTTTACAACCCTTTTGCACGAATTTCTTTCAGTTCTTTCTCTCTTTAGATCTCACTAAATCTCTCAAAACCTTTGATCATTTATCTTGTTTAATCTGGTTTAAATGTCATCCAGTATTCTATCATTTCCTTCTTCCCTTAAGTGCAAGAGAAGAACTTTCGTCATCATCAAGATACGAAGTTTTGTGGTCTAGTTAGTTCATTTGTAACATATATTACATATAGATCAAGTCCATGTCTTCCAATCTTTAGTAGTGTATAGATCCAAATGGTGTGTATATTCAGAAGGGTTGATTGTGCGTTGGTTAGTATCTTGGGCCTTAAAATACATTAATGAAGTGGTAGATTGGTTCTAGCTAAGATTAGGACTCGACATCTAGCTTAGTGTTGGAAAATAATGTAAGCGACACGGTTTATATGTTTAGGCCATAAAAAACAAGGTTTGTTATGTTGGGCCATAAAACATAACGGGTTTGGTTGTACCTGAAGAAGAACTCAACAGCTAGCTTTATAACACCCCGTGTTTTAGGGTCATTGACGTCGTCAATAAATCCACAATGTATCTTTTGTATTATACGCGTTTGCTTTAAATCATAAACGTTACGTTAAATCGCGTACGTTAAAAATTATCGTTCAATGTAAACGGGCATCAAACAATTAAATGTTTACAGCAAACAAGTGTTAAGTAATTATTTTGATGATAATTATTAACTTTGTTCATTTTATTTTGTTGGTTACGTAAATTGTGTACGTTTCGCGATAAATTAAGTTTAGGCATTCCCGGAACCACAAAAATATTTCTACGCTTCAACAAATACCCACAATTGTACCCAATACCCAAAGTTTTATTAAACTTCACCCAAGTTAATATCATTTTTCACCTTGTACATTGGAAAAATAAACCAAGACTTGTACATTAGCAAAATAAACTCTTGTATGTAAAAACCTACAACTAGTAACTTGCAACTTTTATATATGATACTAGATATGTTGTTAATGTCAAAAAGTTTCTAGAAACCCTTCCCCCCCCCCTCTCTACCCACGGCACAACAACAACTAGGAGACCAAGATCACACAAAAGTCTTCCACTTGGTATTGTACAACATATCCTCATTAAAACCTAGCCATACCATGTTTCACTTTGACCATAAGAAATTCCATGAATTACTCATCCATGTCTTGGACTACTATTGCATCTTTTTGACTAGCTAACACCATATATACAAGTATACAAGAGATAGATAACACACATATGCAAAACACTTAACAAGAAAATCAAACAAACACTCTCTCTTTCTCTCTACTCACCCACGGCAACAAACACCCCTTATACATAATCCATACCTTGATTTTCTAAGAGCATACACACATACACACATCATTCCTAAGATATACTAAGATGTTTCCAAGCCTTGGTTAACCATTTACAAGTATTGAAGAAAGTTTTGCAAGATTAGGGTTTCTAATGGAAAATTAGGGTTTCAAGTGTGCAAGCTTTGGTTTAAGGTCTAAACAAGGGTTTAGGATCTATTTCTCATCATCATACATCAATATAAGGTTATCTATAAACCTTTATCTTTTCATTTTCATGATTTTATATGTATATGATGTTCTATATAGTAAAATCACCATTTAGGACTTTTAAAATCTGTTAAAAGGGATTTTTTTACTTGTGATTATGGCTTTTTTGTCACACTTTTTTCTTATGATATTAGGGTTGATCATATCATGAGATAATGTTATAAGTGTTGTACTGTTGATGAAAGTATAAAAAGTATGTACATAAACTTGTAATTAAGAGTTTAATTAAGGAAAGTTTATGATTTCATGTGCGGTTAAAGACTTGTTGATCTTGATGATCTTGGATAAAATATGGATCTTGGACTTTAATATATATAATACATATGATATATGTAGTTATAAAAGGCTTGTGGTAATTATTAAGTTGAAAAGTATAGAAAGTAAGTTATAAAAACAAAGTTATACAAATGAACTCAAAAAGACATTTGTGGGCTGTTTTAATTCGTGTTTTAGACAGTAGGTTTTACATTTTATAAAGATAATACACCTCATGACGATTCCAAAAAGATAAGAAACTCGAAAAACAGATTAATAACGAAAAAGATACGCTAATTACGAGTTATACGTTAATTAAACGGATTTATAAAATAATGCTTGTAATTATTGTATTAAAATCCCTATCAAAATGCTTGTAATTATTGTATTAATGCCTGGAAATGATACTTAGTCAATTCATATTAAGTGTAAAGGAAGAACTCAAGCATTGGAGCAAGAGACATGGGATTCGGACCTAGAAATCAAGCAAATGAAGGTTTTCGAGGCTGGTTACGGCGTAACAACCCCGCAGGAGTTACACCGTAACCAAGATTTAAGAAGGAACGAGTCAGCACCATAGTTACGGCGTAACCACTTCATTACCGTTACGCCGTAACTTGTCACGTTAAAGAAGGATTACTTATCCTAGTCAGCATTATGGCGTAACCATGGCGTTACGGTTAGGCCGTAACACACTTTAAGCCTCCATAAAGGAAATCCACATCAACATGGTTACGGCGTAACACATACTTAACAATTACACCGTAACAGACTTGAAACTTATAAATAGAGCCCTCATTCAGCACATTCGACATCAACCCTTCCACCACAGTATCAAGGGGTGAACCAAGCTTCTAGAGGTCGAAGAATTCCACCAAAAGTTTAAAGGAGAAATCACTACACTTAATTTTGTATTTAATCGTTCATAAACACTTTTTGTAAAACAAATGATGATTCAATCCATGATTCCTTTTATTTACTCTTGCTGTATTGTTACCATGAGCGGCTAAGCACTTCTAGTGCTGGCCTAGTTATGAATTTACTATTGTTTTGGTGAATGTTTCCTATTTAATTATCACTTTATTGAATATCCTTTTAGTCTGTCATCAATCCTTGAGTTTTGGCAGTGTTGAGGGTGGTTTAGATCTTGTTAATTCTGTTATTAGGCGGACTAGTTGAACATGGAGTTAACAGGGTACTAGGGTAGGTTGGAATTTATCCCTAGTGTAGGAATTTACCCAATTACCGTCTCTATTACATTAAACACTTAAAAAGCGCAAGAACTCTTTCAGAGGGGGTTTATAATCTATCTAGGTTATAAACAGGTCTTTAGGATAGTTAGGGTTTAATCACTACAACTTGGATGCCCTACCTTTGTAACTTGCAGGGGATTCGAGATCGCAGAAAGTATAGGGCAGACCTCAAATGCTAATTCGGGTCTGTCGATATTATAACCACTAATAAAATGATACTTAGACATTGCACATGAAATACACATCAACACAGTAGTAATGAAATAACTAGGCTAGCACGCTTTTCTCCCTGATAACTTCTATCTCATTTATTTTTCGCATTTGTTTTCTGTTAAACTCTCAATTCAATTTAAAACCATTTTTGAAACGTGACATAATCAAATTAAAACTATTTAAACTTAGCTCTTGGGACGACCTCGGATTTACCAAGTCCTGTACTACATACGACTGAGTTCTCTGCCCGTTAGTGCGTGTAGACATCGGTAGACGAGTTTTATAAATTTAAAACTTGCAAAAATTATTTTAAACAAATAATACGCATCAAAGTTAAACCCAAGACCCGATTTATCTCCGGAGGGTTATTGAATACTTAACATTTCATTTAGAGAACGTGTACTCTTTTGAAATTGAGTTAGCTTTAGAGCTTCCTCTTTTAATTTTTCGTTGTCAATTCTAAGTATTTGGCACGTTGTACATTCGAGATCAACTCCCTTGTTTCTCTCGAGTTTATATAACTTTTCTTTTAATTCACTGAGTTCATTTTCTAAACTATTTCTAATGGATTTTAAGCGTTTGTTCTTGGTGATTATTTTTAGACTCATCTTGCATAATTTATCATACTCACTATCTAAAATAATATCATATATTGATGAGTTTTCATCACTAAAGTAAGAGGATTAGGAATGTACCTTGCCAGATGCTTGAGCCATGAGACACGTTTCGTCTTTAACCTTTTCATCATCTTCCTCACCGCTATCACTCCAAGAACCTCCAACGAGAGCTCTTTGGTTCTTGTCCTTCGGTGGTTTCGAATATTCTCCGATAAGATGATTTGGGTATCCGTATCTAAAACATTTCTTATCACTTTTGCCGTTCTTGTCGTCTCGGCTTCTTTGGAATGTCTTTTTGTCATTCCTTGGTTGTCTTACGAACCTTCCTCTTCTCTTGAAGAACTTCTTGAACTCTCTAACCGCCATGGCATATTCTTCATCTTCATTTCTGGAAGTCAAACATTCTTCATCACTAGATTCCTTTTTAGCCTTTAAAGCAATAGATCTCCTTTCTCCTTTAGCTTTAAGTATTTTTGAATCTTTCTTGATGATCATCTCTTGAACTTTAAGGTTCCCGATGAGTTCATCAAGTGATAGTGATGTCAAGTCTTTCGACTCTTCGATCGTCGTGACCTTTGCTCTCCATTTAGGATGTAGAGCCCTAAGAAACTTCCTAACATAGTTCTTGCTAGAGTAACCTTCATCAAGAGCTTTTAGACTAGTAATAATAGTATTAAATCTAGCAAAAGCACTATCTATAGATTCGTCTTCAGAAATGACGAATTGTTCATATTGTTGTACCAAAAGGTCAATCTTGTTATCTTTGACTTGGCTATTACCTTGATGGGTGATTAACAAAGTTTTCCAAATTTCTTTTGCCGTATTACACATGAAAATTCTTTCATATTCTTTTCTTGGCAAAGCATTGTAAATAACCATTTTGGCTTCGTTATTTTTCGCAAGCCTCTTTTTAAGATCATCACTTTGTTTTTCAAAAGGGATAACCTCATCTAATTTGGTTTCCGGATTTTGTTGAATAGGTTGAAAATCACCGTTAGTAATAACATGCCAAAGATCAAGATCTTTTGATTTAACATATGTTTCGAATCTATTTTTCCAATAAATAAAACTATCACTTTCAAAAAGTGGTGGTCTTTGCATAGATTGCCCTTCTAGATATTTGTCAGAATCCATAGATCGATCCAAGCTTTAAAATACAATATATTTTAAAAATCTTGAGTGACCTCGGCTTTTGATACCAATTGTGGAAACTAGAAGGGGGGGGGGTTGAATAGTTTACCAGTTAATTATCGTTTTAAAATTTTACTTCTAAAATTTGTTAGATCCAAGTATATGTTCAACCAACCAACAATGTATGTATCTACTAGTTAGAAGTAAACAAACAATAAATAAGAATCACAACAATATAAAGAGATGTGGGAAGGAACAATCAAACCAAGATACCAAAATTTATAGTGGTTCGGCTACGAAGCTCCTCTTTGCCTTACTCCACTCCCCGAGTATCCTACTCGAGATTTCACTATGTCAACAAGCTCCCTTTAGGCGAAAAAAATTGTTTACACATCGCTTACGTTGTTTTCTGACACTAAGCTAAATGTCGAGTCCTAATCTTAGCTAGAACCAATCTACCACTTCACAAGTAATACACAATCATAAGATCTATACAATCGGATTTATACATTATCTGATTTACACAATCAGACAAGATAATCAAGATAGAGTTTTGGCTCTTAAAATAAATAAGGAGAAATCACTAGACTACAACAATTTGTTTCTTGGCGAATATGAATGTTCTTATCTTGCACTTGATAGAGAGGAGAGAAGAGATGAGAAAGAAGAGATTGAATCACTTGAAACAAGATCAAACAATGTTAGTGATCAAAAGATTTAGTGAGAGAAAGAAAGGTTTTAGAGAGAGAAAGAAGACAGAAAAAATTCGTGCAAAGATGTCTCTTTTTTCAGCTGGGAATAGTGCAGTATTTATAGGAAAGAAAACCCAACGGTCACTGCTAGTGGTCCTTGATATATCTGGGGGCCGCCAAGCCTATCAGGGGGTCGTCGTAGACTGATGCTCCCCTTTTTGTCTTTTAGTGCGGAAAGTTTTATCTGGTATAGAAGGTTCAATTTTGGGGGGAAAATTATATTTGAATTTTTATGTTTAAATATAACATTTATTTTATTTAAAGAGTATTTTGTATATATTTATTTTTTGTAAAAATACTTTTGTGAAAATGTGATGGTTAAGAAAAATTATATTTTTGATCATTAATTATGTTTAATGATTTGTTTATACATACCTTAAGTGATTTACATTTGAAATGGAAATTTACGATTAATAACTTGTAAACATTTATTTTTATCGTAAATATTTTTACATTTTGTTATCTTCAAAACATCGAGAAGCCAAAAAATATAAATACCGTTTTTAGACATTATTTGTATTAACCAAAGGTAGCAGGTAGAAAAAGAAGAAGGTAGAGTTAGTCGGTGACTTTATGTCATGTTAGTTTTGTCCTTTGTGAGATTTTACCTTTTATTTTGTATTTTGTTATTTTTAAACTTTTTTCTTGTTTATTTTGTAGTTTTAGTGTAGGTAGTTTTGTTTTGTAGTGAGTGTCGGATGCAAAGCAACAAAAAAATATTATAACATATTTTTCAAGAACATTAATATGCTTGTTTTCTTATAATAATTACTCTTTTATGCCATTTAAACTTCTAACTTTTTTAAGAAAAGTATTAAACTTATGATATGGTTTTTATTTTACTCCTACGAAGATTTAAACATCAAAATTAAATCTCTTGGCTTAAAAAAAATAACTTTCTTTTGAAGTGGATTGCTTGAATACTATTCAATGATTAAATTTTCATCATATCTAATTTTTATACTGTGTAGGATCTAATTTTTTTTATTTGGGGTTGAATGTTAGTTTACATCATTGTTTTAAATCATTATAAGAACCATTGCTAACAGATATAATTGTTACGAGATATAATTTCTAGCATCATCTTTTAAAACAAGGAATTGTATCTTACTATGGAGAAAAATAATTTCGAGCCCCCCTTAATACAAATTCTTGGCTCCCTCTCTTCTTGTCACTACTATTACCACCGCCACTACCATAATCATATAGTCTTTATTTTATATGCGTAGTATCATGTTTTCATTTACATCTAAACATAGTTACCATTGGGACAACATCACGACCAGTTACCAACGGTGCCACTATCACGACTAGTTACCGTCACGACCAGTAACTCAATAGATCTGAATTACCATCGGGTGCAACCATAGCGAACACCTACAACTACCGACCGGTTCCGCCATCGGTAACTTAATGGTCCACAACAGAGGGAAAGTGGAAAACAATTATGTTTGTTGGGTTTGCATGTTTGTGATTTACTGATTTTGTGTTTTAATTATGGCGATTCTTGATTATGGGATAACGGGGTAGAAGAGAGAAAGTGGAAAACAATTAAGATCGTGGTCTTGTGGATTTGATTTGGGAAGAAAATAATTATGGTTTTTAATTTTCAGATCTATTCAAAGTGAAGATACCATAAATATAGGTGGTAGTTTTAAAAGTTTAAAAAGTATGAAAAACTAAATTGACAACACACATAATCCTATTGGCCAGCTTTTTTAGCCTTTAAGCTATTGGGAAATTAAATAAAGAGGCAGGTGGTGTGCCAACCATACAACCCAAAAAATGGCCGACCCAACTATTTTAGCCCAGCCCCAAAGCAGGACCCCGGGACTACTCAAACGGCATCGTTTTGAGCGCTGAATAAGAGTTATTATAACTATTATATAAAAGGCAGCATTTTGCATTAAATTCTTTTGGGTCGACCCGCCAGAAAGTTTCGTCTGAAAACCCACCCGCCGGAAGTTCCGCCTGAAAACCTGGCCGGATGGATCCGACTCTTTTTTTGTTTATTTTTTTATAAAACGCACCCACTCCTTCTCTCATTTTCCGATATCCCTCTCACAACTCTTCTTATGGAATCAAGATGGTTCTCACAACTCCTCTTTCGGGGGAATATGGAGTCCAGATGGCGTTTTCTCTTGGTGAGTATATATAACATATTTATCATATGACTCATCTACCATCATCGCTCCTTACATTTTTAAGGTGGTTATATTTTTTATTTTTAGAGAGATGAGAGGGTACATGATATCTGTTTTTAGAGAGAGAACCACACAGATACAGAGGTGGGTTGTGGTGGGAGATCGATTTCTTACCAACACAATTAGATTGCATGTAAGTGATTTCGATTAATTGTATTCTAGAATAGATAATCAACGATTTTATTTAGTTTTTGTAGATTTGGAATTATTGATTGCAATTTTCTTTTTCTTTTGAAGGTTTCAATTTCACATTTAATTATGGGTTTTGTTATGGATGAGTTAGAATGTGTTTGATGGTGGAGACACAATGGGAAATAGGGGTTGTGGGTATAAGAGAAATTGAATTATGGTAAGGTTCTTTAAGTTCTTATTTTTGTTTAAACATATTTTTTTTAGTTTTTATTTTCCATGTGATTTTTTCTTAACATGTTCGAAATATGCATATATCTTATGAGCTGTTGGTGATTTTTTTTGTTATTGTACTTTGGATTAGCTTTATTTTGTGGGCTTATCAGCTTATTGAGATATGGGAATGCCAATAAGCCTTTTTTGGCTTACCCATTTGAGCTCATGGCTTGAATAAGCCATAAGGGTAAGTGGATAAGCTAATAAGCAAAAAAAACAGTGCCCTTAATGGCTTTCTCAAATTTCAATGAGCCGGATAAGCACATAAAATAATCTAATCCAAACACCCCCTTTATTATTATATTCCTGTGTGTTTTTCATACCAAAACTTTTCATCAGGATAATTTACCCAAAAAAGATAGGTAAAAGAGTTGGTATTAATTTGCTTCAAGATTGCATAGTTTTTGGAAAAAACTTAAATCTTAATGTGCAATTTAGGTGAAAAGTTTTCATTTCTCGCAATTATGAGCGTTGTGTGATTATACATTATTTTCTGACTTCATGTATCCATTGTAGGCGATGAAGACGCTGTTGCGTTTGTGGTTGACGGAACGTGGTGGGTAAAATCGGCCCGTATCTTGGCGGGGCAGCACGCCGTCATGCTTGCAGCCATACCGGGTAGCGTACCCTTTTTTCCTGTCCTGCACCCGCAAATCTAAGCCTAACATTTTTGGCAAACATGTTTTGCCTCCGCTTATGATGTGTTGTTGTGCTCATACGCTTACTGGATTTTCAAGGTTAGTTGAATTGGTTTAAGCATTGTTTCATTTGTAAAATCATTGGTGGGGCAACACCACGAGAGAGGTGTTTTCAGTCACGGTGGTTTGGATACCCTTTGTTGATGGGTTTTGTTAACGCTTGGTTAGCGCTGTGTGATTATACACTATTTTCTGACTTCATGTATCCATTGTGGGCGGCGAAGACACTATTGCGTTTTGTGGTGGGTGGAATCGACACGTATTCTGGCGGGGCAGCACTCCACCATGCTTGCAGCCATGGCGGGTTACATTCCCTTTTCTCCGTCCCGCACTCATAAATCTAAGCCCAACATTTTTGGCAAACGCGTTATGCGTGTGTTTATGATGCGCTGTTGTGATGTGACGCTTGCTTGCATTTGATTAGGCTTGCTTTTTTATCTCATAGAAGCTTATTATGATGATGCTATCGCATTTGTCCGTTATTGATCATGGTAGGTGAAACCAACCTGTACCTTGGCGGGGCAGCACCACAAACAGGGTGCTTGCAGCCATGGCGGGTTGAACACCTTTTATTGACACTTGGTTAGGGTTGTGTACGTTTCGGGTGCATGTCAGTCTTCTACAAACTCCCATTAGACCTCAACAACAAGTACTCAAAATCTTTATTCCATGTAAGTTGATGTTTGTTTATTGTTTCCCCTTCTATAATTGACGAACCTAAATAATTTAGCTCAGACCTATACTCAGCTTCAATCTCTAGTTTATTCTAACAATTTTTGTCTTCTAATTTTTCCATTTTGCAGGTTTTGATTCATGGAATTGGGGTCTCAGTTGCAGAAGTGGTGAAGGTTGCTAGAAATGTGCTTGCAACAGAAGATGTTGGATTAAGATTTTGAAGAATCAACAGAACAAAATTGATCTTTTATGTACCGGGCCTCTTTTCAGTCACTGAGTCGTAGCTTTACGATAAAGAACTACTTCAACGGTTATGATCGGGATCTTGGTTACAACGGGTCAAATGATTTTTGTGAAGGTAGTAAGTATTTGTTTTAGGATTTTTAGTTTTACCGGGGAAATAGTGTCGTTTTAAGGGCTGTTTGGTGTTTAAAAACTACTGTTAAATGGTTATCTTTTGAGAAGTAAGAAGAAGAAAATTGGAGGGCCACATATGTGATCCTCATTACGTGTGGTACGATGGAATTATTCTTTTCCCTAGGCAAATATATGAAAATATGACTCATTTTGTTTTAGATATTGTTACTCTTTTATATAAAGAGCTTTGATTTGGGTTATTAGGGTTTTTTGGAATATGGAAAATTTGGGGAAAGTTGATACCAAAAAATAAATATGTAAATGCTCTTTTATTTGATTGGTGGTTTATGTAGGACAAAATTGTAGATGAAAGCTAGTCGTTTTTTACTAATGAATAAAGATCTACATGGCTTGCTGTTCTAATCTTTTTTTTGCTGAATTTACATTTAATATTTGTGAACTTACTGGCAGTTGTCTCATAGAGAGAGAGTCGCAGAGGCAGCGAAAGATGCGATGGGTAAGACATACATGTCGTAAGGTAAAATTTATTCTGAGAAAAAGGGTACCAAGAAACTAAAATGTTATTCTAATGATGTGGTTCCATGTTTTCGCAGGTCAACATGTCGTATGGTAAAATTGGATGCTGGTCATGGTTATGACTTATGAGCAACTTAGCAGAGGTAAATCACGTTACAGTTCCTATTTCCTCTTTATTGTGAATGT
>BQNB010154193.1:0-15550 GCA_026074375.1 Tanacetum coccineum | reverse complement strand
CATGAAACCCTCATCATGTCTAAGACTCCTAATAGTGATCTTAACTAGTCTTAAGACTACATAATACATGCACTAGTGTAAGTAACACACATATACTCATTTCCTTGGTGAAAACAACACTTTTTCTCTCTTTGTTTTGCCTCAACCCACGGCTCAACATCAAACCACCACCAAATCCATACAAAATTTTATTTACAACATTTACACATATTCCTACATGATATCTAAGATAACCTATGGTCTTTACAAGGATTGGTTAAGCATTTACAAGTGTTAAAGCAAGAAGGTTCAAGATTAGGGTTTAGTTTGGAATTAGGGTTTAGCTTGGAATTAGGGTTTTCAAGTGTTGTAAGCTAGGGTTTGGTTTCTAAACAAGGGTTTAGATCATTTTGCTCATCATCCTACTTCATATTAAGGTTACCTAAAACTCTTAATCTCTTCATTTTTATGATTTTATGCATATATAATGTTTGTGTAGTTAATCACCATCTAAGAACTTGTTTACATGTAAAAATGGATTTTTACACTTGTTTATGATTTGGTAAACTTTTATATATGTCATATGAATGTTGGTGTCATGTTATAATGGGAATATAAGTATTGTACATGTGTGGATTATGTATAAAAAGTATATATAATCAAGTTAACTAAAAAGTGTACTTATGAAAGTTCGTGAAAATATAAGTATGTACACATTTGGATCTTGTGATTTTAGGATAATATATGGACTAGTCATGGACTAGAGACCCTAAGGATGTAAGACATATAATAATGAGTGTTGTAATGGACTTGTAACAAGGTGATTAAGCTTAAAAGCTATAAAATCAAGTTTAAACATGTTTTTATCAAAAACTTCCAAACTTTCTGTTTTAATTTGGAAATAAATATATTTATTTTATATTTTTATAAAATACTACATCTCATAAGGATTCCGAATATGTAAAGAACTCGAAAAACGGATTAATAACAAAGAAGATACGTAGTTTACAAGTTATATGTTAATAAACGGGTTTCTAAAAGAAGTTTTATAAAAACAAGTTACAAAATACTTCTTATATATAAAGTGGGTTATTTTTATCAGACAATACACATTTTTAGGATTCCAAAACATTAAGAATCGTAATTTTTCAATCAATAACGAAGGAGTTATGAATTTCGCGAGTTTACGATAATAAATACGATAATACATACTTTTATAAACATTTTGAAAACATCATTAATTTGATAAAACTTTTAATTACGAAGACATACTCGAAAGAATCACTAAAAACGGAGTTAAAACAAATAAGATACGAGATTTACGATAACTAAATCTATAAAAATAAATTTATAAACTGTCATGAACAGTAAAAATCACTGTTCATCAGGGGGGACTACAAATATAAAAATATAATATTTTGATAACTCGTCTTAATACAAAAGCGTGGACATAAGAAACGTAAGAAACAGGCTTAAAACGATAAAGTTACGTCATTTTTACTAATGAGATATTTATGAACGTTTTAACTTTATAAATACGATTTCACAAACGCATATAGATGGTGATGTAGCTATATAGAATTATATGTGGTAGTAGTTATTCAAAGTGCTTAAGTACTCATACAGCCTATAATTAATTAGGTTACATTCGGTGTTTATCTAACGCACATTCTGTGATATACTTGATATTCATTTACTCAAGGTGAGTTTATGACCCCACGTTTTACATTTTAATGATTTACAAGTTTTGGGGTGAGAAACATATTCATGTTTTACAATTGGACGCAAGTGGACATTTTACATTATGATTACGTGTTTGCCTAAGTAGCGATAACCCTCTGAGCCCATTATCATGAACTGTCAATTACTGTTGTGAGCGCGAATGTTATAAATAGATCTATTTGGGATTGACATCCCCGTTCGGGTGAGTCATGCTCACTGTGCCAGTTTTCCAGACAACGAACGTATAGCATGTTGGACATAGGATGTTGCTGGTTAAAACATCATCACGGGCAATGTTGGCAATTTATATTGCAATTCATACATGTCGAGCTTCAGTGTCATAAGCTTAGGAAAACGTAATTACATTTTATGATGTTTGCATCTGTTGCATTATCATGGAGAAATCTTGCGGTCCTACATTATACATTTTATAAACCTATGAATTCACTCAACAATATGTTGACGTTTTAAGCAATGTTTTCTCAGGAGATCAGTAAGGTACAAGACAAGGGATACATTGGTGGTCGTTATTTTGGAAGTCATGCATTAAAGATTTGGTTGCATTACATTTTGGGAAACATTTGTTATGGACTGGAATCTTCGTAATATGTACTTTGAACAAGTGAAGCTACGGGCTTTTGTAACAAACACTTTGCTAAATCCAATGTATCGGTTTTAAACGACTTTTTGGTCGTTCTTTTATATATCTTGTGTTATTGATCTATGAAGTATCACCCCCAACCCATATTCCGCTGCGACCTAATTTGGGGGTGTTACAAGCATGATAGGTGAACTTAACTTCTTCCTTGGACTACAAATAAAACAAATGGAAGATGGTATTTTCTTTAATCAATCTAAATATATTAAAGAAATGCTTAAGAAATTTGGCTTAGAAGAATCTAAACCAATGGAAAACCCCCATGTCCTCCGATACCAAACTCATGAAAGACAAAGAGTGTGAGTCGGTAGATAGTACCAAGTATCGAGGCATTATAGGTAGTTTAGTATACCTAACGATAAGTAGGCCTGATATCATGTTTAGTGTCTGCTTTTGTGCCCGCTTCCAAGAGGCTCCCAAAACCTCTCACCTTGAAGCGGTTAAACGTATCTTCCGATACATTAAAGACACTACACACTTAGGATTATGGTATCCTATGGGGACCGACAAAGAAACTGTAGTATATGCCGACTCTGATCATGCGGAAGATTATGTGGATTGAAAGAGCACTAGCGGTATTTGTACGTTCGTGGGATGTTGTTTGACATCTTGGTTCTCGAAGAAACAAACCGCTCTTGCTATATCCACTACCGAAGCCGAATACGTATGCGCTGAAAAGGCATGTCAACAAGCACTATGGATGAAACAAGCTCTTATCGACTACGACGTTCGACTCGACGACTTCCTGATCATGTGCGATAATAAAGGCCCGATTGACCTTTGCAAAAACCCGGTGCACATTCTCGAACCAAACACATTGAAATTCGTCACCACTTTCTTCTTGATAATATCCATAAAGGACATATCTCAATCAAAAAAGTTCCGTCCTTCGACAACATCGCCGACATTCTTACGAAACCCCTTAAACGTGAATCGTTTAACTATCTACGTCTTGGTTTAGGAATGATGGAACACATTCCATAAATCATATTAGTCCGCTTTTCCTTCTTTTGTCTCAATTCTAGTCCGTGTTCCATTTCGTGTCGTGACAACTTGAATACTTCATCCGAAGTACTTTAAGCATTTTAATTCGCGAAATGCAAATTAAAATGTCACTCCTCTTCATAAAATTTTCGTCAAAAAACTGAGTCTAAAACCCTTCACTAAGGGCGGCCCCCATACCATAGGCGCCCCCCAATATATTTGGGACCGCGAGACGTTATGGGACCGCCATCAGCAGACTTCAAAACTTGAACACTTAACTAAAAATTTTCAAAACACAAAAACAAACACTCCCTTTTATATCTGCAAGTGACAAACACGACTCAAACCACCAAAAAACTCAAAATCACCCATTAAAACACAAATTTAAGATAAAATCAACACCTACAATCATTCACAACATCTTAACGATCATCAATTGTAAGTCATTTCATCCATTTTCTTTCAATTTGAGTCTAGGGTTCATGATGAACACAAAAATTGAAATTGGGGATTTTTCATTTTTCTTTCAATTTTGTACAATTAGTACTATTAGGATACAATGTATAACTAATATGCTTCCTTAGACATAGGGATTTCATACATTATAATTTGTTGAAAAATTAATTTCGACCAAAACCCCATTTTATCTCAAATTACCACGTTAGGAACATAATAAAAATTGTGGTTTTGCCGTTGTCAGATACAACTTAAAAACGTTTCAAACACATGCAATAATGATCTCATGAACAAATTTCGATATAATAAATTCAAATGGGGTTATTTCTTTTTCTTTCGACTTGTTTGGATGAGCAAATCAAAATTAAAGAGCGATTGGGTTAACGCTTAGGATTTTATCTCTAATCAGTTATCGTTACTCCACAATTGTTACATAGTAGGCACACACTAGCACTAACTCAAACTACAACCATATGTAATATATTAAAGTGTGATTAGATTAATTATTTAGTTAACAATGCCTCCAATTACCATCACTAGATCATCAAAAGAACCCGAAACTACATACCACTCATATCAATAATTTAATCAACCCTTAAGAACAAAGATTGCAATCTTGAAAAACGATAACATTTCATGAGGGTAGTGGTTGTAGGAGTCCAAAACTTAGAAAAGCCTGAGTCCATATCCGAGCTAAGTTTAAATCATTGACTTTGATTGTTTGTAAACCTTAAACAGAAAAAAACAACAAATAAAAAAAATGAAAAGAAAGGACCAAATTGTTCCTCGTTTGTATCACGAGTTTTATAGTCAACTAACTTTTGATTATAACCCTCGGTCAATTGGGGTCAACTTGTTATGACTAATAAGTCATTCTCTCTCACTCTTGAGGAATTTGGTCAAATCTTAAAGATACCATTCATAGGTCATGCATCACACACTGACATGTGGTCACTCGACTACTTGTCAATAAGTGTTTCGAGTAAAGGTTGTTATAAAGCCACTCCTCCATCTCTAAGTGTCATCAAGTCCTTCATTCAAATTCCTAAACAAGGTCAAGTCACTCGTACTAAAAACAAGAAAACCATTGTCGTCGACAAAAACAAAATCTTAACTCGCGAAAATCAACCTCATATTAAACCATGGGTTGATATCATTCGTGAAAACGCCATTTGTCTAGGAGGTAATAAGGATCATGTCTCTGCTTGTCTTTGTCATATGCTTTATTGCATTGAAACCTCCACTCGATACAATCTAGCATTCTTCATTCTCAAAAGAATGGAAAAGACTCGAAAGCAACGTAAGGGATCTCTACCTTAGGAATCTTTTGTACTAATTGTTCAAACATGTTGTGTCCGTCTTTCCTGAGCTAGCAATTGAGCTATATAATCGTCACATATCGATTCATGCATCCCTCCACCACTAGAGCAAAGACACGATCGATCGTGCAAGAATAAGACCTCGTAATCAAATGCTAATCTCCTCCTCCCGCCACTCAAAATCATCCATCCTCATCTATCTTTGGATGAACCCAATGATGAAAAGATGATGAATCAATTTCATCCAACTCGTGACAGTACCGTCCTAAAACATCTCATCATCGTCCAATGTTGTCTCTAGAGTCCATCAAAACCCTCCTCATGAAAGTCATTACTTGAACACCCATCTCTCCGCAACTATTTATCTTCAAACTCAACAACGAGATGCTCACCGGGAAGGGTTAAGGTCAATTGGACAAACTCTTAAGAACATGATCGGTGGAAAACGGAAGTGAACATGTTGGCATAACTACTAAGAAACTATTATTATTATTATTATTATTATCTTTCTTGTTTAATGCATTATATCTTTCTATTATTAGAACTAGGAATGGCAAATGACAATTGCATTTAACTTGGATGGTTTTCTCCATTTTATCAATGTTCTATGATTAGCAAATTTTATGAATATGACATACAAACAATGTCACTACTTGCTAAATGATTTGTATGCTAGAATAGGACTACATATTATTGCTTGAACTAGTTGATTCTTGACTTGTAGAGTGCCCGAAATCACTGGATTAATAAGGAAAACTTTAATTTTCTTTCTCCAGAATATGCCCCCTTAATACCAGTGCCACCCCCCCCCTTAATATATTTAGGACCGCCTGTAATATGACCGCCACAAGGGAACAAAAATTTTGAGTTTCCTCTTTTTCTGTATCTTTGGACCCTCCTACCTTCATCCTCAATTTGTCATTTCCCTGTTTAGCCTACCATCTGATGCATACCCTCTTCCATCCACACCATGCTTTGCCATGTTATACTACCCTTTCCATTATTTAAATCATCAAACTCTCACACCTCACTACCACCATCACCTTCTTCATCATATTCTCCTTCATCGTCAATGTCTTGCTCAAACCACTATTCCAGTTTCTCTAAAAAACCAAGAATGTCGGTAAGACAAGTATGGAAATGTAAAACATCCATTCCAAAAGCATCATCTCCTTCCCAAAATGGACTCTAGGGGGGGGGGCCCCCGCACTTCCTCCAAGATCTACTTACAATCTCCAATCACCACCAGTCAATACAATTCCCTTAAGATATCAAAGGTATCAACCAACTCCACAACAGCTCACACCATCCTTGATTCCACCTAATCCGCCAAGTCCTACATTCATAGCACCCACCTCACCACCACCACAACAAATTCACCTCCTTCTTACTCAAAGTTGAATTTCACTCAAGCTTTTGTCCATTTTTGGCTAGTTTCTAGACACAACTTCCACTCCTTGAGAAATGAAAATCAACTTCATTCACTTTCTCATACCCGTCTCATACCTCTAACTCCGTATCCTCTCGTAATCATTGTCACCAACACCTTCTTTTCCTCTTTAATTGATCATTCTCATATGATTAATCTACCTATAATAATAGAACCTTCCATCATTTGATAGCATCTTCTACTCTCAAGAATTCACCTAGGTAGTATCGATTCCTATTATGATCTTATTTATCTACTTTCTATTATAATGAAATCATAACAAATATGTGTCTGAATTTGTCTGAGCTCGTATTAGATCTAGTTTTATTTTATGGTGCATGAATGCATTAGTTGCATTCACTATTGTATGAGTTTCTTGATGGTTAATGAAACTCACGTTTGGTGACAAAAATATAATGTGTTTGCTTAAAAGATATTTGTCTTGCACTTGATTTCTAACTTTGTTTGTAGCACATAAATTTATCGTAAGATCGATCCTTGTGGCCCCGAACAAGGGGTAGTGTACGTCAAGAGAGGTAATCTTGATATCGTCGATTTACTCTCCTTCCTACAACTACTCGACATCATCCTTTTTGAAATCGACAAAAAAAGGAGAAATGGAACAAAACTCATAATAATTTTGTAACTTTAATTTTAACAAAATGATTTATATTTTTGTCATCATCAAAAATGGGGAATTGTTAAATACAAATAATTGTCTAAAAACGTTATTTATATTTTTCGACCTCTTAACGTTTTGATAATAACAAAATGTAAAAACATTTACGATAAAATTAAACGTTATACTTTATTAGATCTGTAAAATTCCCATTTCTAAATAGTAATCACTTAATGAATGAACAAACAAATCATTAAGCAAGATAGTGATCAAGAAAAAGATTTATTCTCTTATCCATTACATTTTTACAAAAGATTTTCACAAAATTAATTAGTACGAAAATAGTTTCATAATTAAAATAAAAGTTTTATTAAAAACTAAATTTGAAATTCAAATTTTTGCCCCAAAACAGAAGCTTCTATACCAGATACAACCTTCCCCACAAAAGACAAAAAAGGGAGCGGAGTCTACCTGGCGGCCCCCTTATATATTAGGGACGGCCGGGACCGCCGCCAGTTACCGTTGGATTTTCTTGCCTATAAATACTGCTCCATCCCTTGCTGAAAATCAGACCTCTTGGCACGAATTTTCTCACACTAAGTATCACGATACTCATAAAAACCTTATTCTCTCACTAAATATCTTGATCACTAACATCTCTTGATCTTATTTCAAGTGATCTAATCTCTTTTTCTCATCTCTTCCCTCTCATTCAAGTGCAAGAGAAGAACACTTGTATTCGCCAAGAAACGAAGTGTTGATTAGTGATCTCTCCTTCTTTTTTCTAAGTACAAAATCTCTATTGTAATTATCTTATGTATTTGTGTTATTCGAGATTGTGTAAGATCCGATAGTGTAAGCTAGTGATTGTGTATTGATTGTGAAGTTGTAGAATGTTCTAGCTAAGAATTAGTGACACGACATTTAAGCTACTGTCAAAAATAATGTAAGCGACGTGTAAATTGTTTTCTCCAGCCTTAATGACGCTGTGTTGACATAGTGAAATGCTCGAGTAGGATACTCGGTGAGTGGAGAATTGGTAGAAAGAATAGCTTAGCTTCAATTACCGAAATCATTTCCTTGTCACTAAAAGTGAACGAAATGAACTTCACAAAATTCAACACAAAATCCAATCCAAATGAGACGATCACACTCAATGGATTGATTATCAAATCTCACTTATCCCACACAAACACATATAAACACGTATAACACATAACCATACATTGCAACAGATACATTTAGGTCAACTCTACGGTTTGACCAACCTGCTCAAGTCATGGTTGTCACACTCATAGTAGGATCGACTACGATGAAATTTCATTAGGAAATTCACGACAAGTTGCACGGTTCACTCAAAACTTGGATGTCGACTCCGAAAATTATATCACATACTCCTAATGGTAAATATAACATATTCCAATTGCCAAAAACACAACACCTTTTCTCAATTTGCTTGAAACTCAACTCTGTCCGTATTTATGGACACTTGCGGATCACGGATCCACCATATGGTAGATTTGTGCAATGTTTTGTTGGATCCATGTATTAGCAGAGCACTCTACATTTAAATTGTTGGACCACTTGCCTTCTCCTCTAATAATACACCACCATCTACCTCTCATACCACCTAAGATTGAGCATTCCTTCCAACATCATTTCAAGCTATAATTAAGATACATCCATATATTTCAAGACATCCATAATCATAATTGTAAGTTTTTCTTTACTAAATCTTTATTTTGAAGCACTTATTTTTCTTTCTATAAAAGGAAAAAGATTTGAACCAATAGATTAACTTATTTTTCCATACTTGGAATTCACATTTATTGTGATTCGCCGATGATAAATTTTTTGTTAAAAACCCTAAGTGTTGCTCATCTACATAGTTAATACAAATCAAAAAACAATTATCCTCTCTTCAAGATTTATAATTGATATGTTATCTTGATAAAGCAAAAATGAAGATGTGTGATTAACTACATCATGTACATAAATCACATACATATATCATAACTTATTTTCAAACATATTCATTCTAATTATAAACTTACTAGGTTCAGTTATGCTTGGAATGATAAAACCCGACTACAAAAGAACCAAAGCCTACATATCAAAAATCTATCACCAAAGGTCTACTCCAAACAATGACAAAATCTCTTTTAAATACTTCAAAATCGCTTCATTCATGATGGAAGACACATTGAATCCTCTTTTACCTTTGGCAACAACATCGTTGATCAATTCAAATCCATTCAATTTGATTGTCTCCTCACTTTAAACGGTCATATTTATCCTCGTTTCATCATCGAATTCTATCGCAAATTCCAATTAATTCGTAATGTGCGCGATATGTCTCTTTCGATTGGCTTCACTATTCGTGACAAAAATTTCATAATGTCACTTGAAAAATTCGGTCAAGTCCTTTAAATTCTATACAAAGGAACATGTATTTTCTCAAAGGAATGCTCATTAGAACTTTTGAACACTACTCGTGAAAAACATGTCTCTTATCAAACTAACCCCCCAAACATTAGAGATGTCGTTCAAAAAAATTTCATTCCACCAAGTCATCAAAATTGCTCAAATCCTACCATTATCCTCTAAGATAATATTCCTCCCAACAACAAGGATTGGGAACTCATCGTTCGTGAGAATGTTATTTGTGTCGACACTCATAAAAGCTCCATAGATGCATGCTTTGCCATCATGCTCTATCATCTCAAAAAATCTCAAGACTTTAACCTTGCCTACTTCATTAAAATTGAGAGGTTAAAAATAGATCGATATGTCCTCTTTCTTCATAGGTTACTCATTTACATACGTCTATACCGATTTGTTCTTGCTAAACATCTAAAACTCTTTCGTCCTCACCATACACTACAATTCGTTTTGCACTATCGAATGATGAGCTCCATTAATAGGAAGAATGAGAGAAAGAAAAATAAGAATAAAGAAGTTAAGCTTGACATACCTTATTCATCATCATTGATGGAAAGCTCAAACCAATCATCTCCTTTGCTAGGATATTGGTCATCCGTGGATCAATTTTAAATTAGGCATAACCTATTCTCTAAGAATCATGAATTGCTATTTTAGGATAATATTATGCTATCTTAATGAATGCTAGTAGTATCTTTTGTGTTAAACTATGCTATCTTGGACAAAATGTATGCTAATGAATGTTATGCATGTTTTATTTTCGTTAGATATAAGTTTATATTTGTTAAGGAAACTTCATTACATTTGCTGTTTATTTATATGGCTTTCGTGGACCCGCGGATCTACCATATGCAAGATCCGTGACATTATGGTAGATCCGTAGGAACTAAAATCAGACAAATCTATCCATTTTACTTTATCCTCTATTATTTGTATTCAGCCTTTTAAACCTTAGGACAAAATACCTCCTCCATATAATCCAAAAATTCTTCATACACTCTATGTCTTTTATAAGACACACTATCATAACCTCATATTCAAAATCAAATGTCTAATCCTCAAATGACTCCACACCTATAATCAAAAAACAAAATCATCCAAGAACATCTCTCAAAACTTAAGTTGGATTGTTACCCATAAAGATTCTAGCCTAAAACACTATCCGGAGGTCGGGGAGGATAAAAGAAATAGAAAGCCATATTATTAGAGAGAGAAAGGGAAGAGTGTGTATTTCTAGAGAGAGAAAGGAAACACACACTTATGACATACAAATGATTATCCTCACCCCTCCACGGAAGTATGGAGGGAGTATTTATAGGTCTTAACACAACTAGCTTATACAACTTGTCATTTCTAGTCCCTACGTGTCAAGCCTTTTATGAACTAATGTAATTCCAGATAAGTCAACATATTTTAAGGCTAACAATCTTCCTCCAATATGTGGACATACAAAATTACTTACAACATTCCTAACAAGTACAATTACAAAATAAAGTCTTCCAAAGCACTTCCAAAGCTGAAGATGTCTTCTGAGTTCTCCTGGTCTTAAAACTTGTACTCTAGCTTAGATCTTCATTGTCTTTACTTGAACTGGAACCATTGTAGTATGCATGAGTTGGATTACTTCCTCCTAATCCATGCAGCATGTCTTGAAAAGCTTTCTTCATAGACTCCTTTTTGCGAAGGTCTGAAGCAGCTTTCCCCCCAAACCCAACATCCCTATCTTGCGCAATTCTTAGAACTTTGATGTAGCTTCACCATCTTCCATATGTTATTGACGTGCACATGTGTGAATTTTGTAGAAGAACAACCACAAACCCAAGTACTACTACTTTCTTATCAATGGGGTCCTTGGTGATTATTCGTTTAGGGTACATGCGAGAAATCAGCATCAATTCTTCTCACGTATGCAGTATACTTCACAAACCATACTAAGTAAAGTGGTATTCACTACTTCCCCCTTGAAGTTGACCTGGTAACATCAAAGTCAACTAAGTCCGACTGTATCACCATTTCCTTCCCCGTTCTGATGGTTCAACCCAAGCGAAGCACATTGTCGTGTACGTCCATATACTCGAGAAGTTCTTGTCTTTAGCACAAATCTTGAAATCCAAACGAAGCATTGCCCTTTTAACTTCAGAAACCGTAGTAGGAGATGAAGCAAGAATCAAGAAAACTTGGTATAATCAAGGTCTTTTTTATGAATGTCGTTGAAGAACTTTGAGAATTTTGCTTAGACTGTGAAGTACCATTGTCTTGGAATAGCACAATAATATCCTGTAAGAATTGCTGATTACATCTCAACCTTTAAACTCTCTGGCTAACTTACCAACCTCGTATTCTGTCGACTATTGTTGTGATCACTTGGTGAAGTAAATCTGATATACCAAACTTGAAAATGAAGTAAACCCAAATTTGTTACTTAAGCTTGCACTGTTGTTGATTAAAGAACGGTGCAAGAAGCAAATCTATAAGTACCTATACCCGCCATCAAAAGTATAAAAAGTACAACACCCTGAAATTATATCCACATCAACATTTGTGTGTGAACGACTAGAGTACTACAATGTAATCCTTAAGTGATAGTTGTCCAGGTCTTCAACCAACCACCCCGACTACTGGAAACTAGGTAATTCAAGTCTCAATCACAAGCTTTATTCGTTCAAGCAAGTCATCAATCGATAGATTAGGTTTAAATAAAAGGGGTAGAAAATAGAAGGAAGTCTCGATGATCAAATAAGTAGACGCCTTCATGAAACCCACTTCAATCTCAAATAAGGGATACAAATACACTTCGTGGTTCATTGACATTAAAATCCAAATTCCAAGCCGTTATGACGTTTTAGTTTAATCTTTAATGATCGTTTATAGCATTAATGTTGTGTTTGCTGGGTTTGTGAAGGTAATTTAAGTTTGGTTCTTGGCGAAAATAGGTGAAAGTGGCCTTTACCAAAAATGCTCTATCGAATTTGGTTAATGAGAGAACCAAAATTTGAATTTCGGTTTAATTACCGAAATTAACAAAAATAGCGTATAAATCTCCTAGAGCACATGGTATAAATCGCCTAGCATAAGACATGTATAAATCACCTAGTCTTAAAAGCAAGTATAAATCGCCCCCTTTAAGACTGCGTATAAAGCTGGAACGTATAAATAGTTGGATCGTATAAACAGCTGGAATCGGACAAAACATGATCGATAAATCATTGGATCGTATAAATTGCTAGATCGTATATAAATCGCCAGATTTCAATACGTATAAATTGCCGTCTTCAAGCGTATAAATCGCCAGATTGCAAAAGTATATAAATCGCCGGATTTGAAGCATGTATAAATCGCCGTCTTCAAGCATATAAATTGCCGGATTGTAAAAGTGTATAAATCGCCGCCTTTGAAGCTCGTATAAATCGTCAGATCTGAAGCACGTATAAATCACCGTCTTCAAGCGTATAAACCGCCGTCTTTAAGCGTATAAACCGCCGTCTTCAAATTTTCCGGAAAACAACTTTTGAATCACTTAAAATACATACTTTTTGACGTTTTTACTCGATTTATTTTGTACAACCAAGTATCCTAAGGCAATATCTACCATAAAAACACAAACTTTATGGTTTTTTAACACAAAAATTTTCGGATCAAGATTTTGTGTAAAAAGCTTAAAAAGAACCATAGATCTTTAGAAATAAGCTTTAAAAGACCACAAACCATTTGTACAAATGATCTAAAAACATTAGAGAGAAGAAAGTTTTAAGCTTTTGCACAAAATAGACACCAACCAACCAAACCCGTGGGTTTTGGCTTAACAATAAGCCATAAAAAACTTTAATAAGATTCGAACAACACCCAAATAAGCAAACCATCAACCCAAAATGCTCCTAGGCTCTGATACCAATTGTTACCCATAAAGATTCTAGCCTAAAACACTATCCGGAAGTCAAGGAGGATAAAAGAAATAGAAAGGCATATTATTAGAGAGAGAAAGAGAAGAGTATGTATTTCTAGAGAGAGAAAGGAAACACACACTTATGAGATACAGATGATTATCCTCACCCCTCTATGGAAGTATGAGGTGGTATTTATAGGTCTTGACACAACTAGCTTATACAACTTGTCATTTCTAGTCCCTACGTGTCAAGCCTTTTATGAACTAATGTAATTCCGGATAAGTCAACATATTTTAAAGCTAACACGGATCAAATTGATCCAAATGCTATTCCATCTGAAGTCTTAGAATCAAGACAAGCTCATCTTCACCTCATAACATGTCAATGTTGTAGTAACTCACAATGTGAAATTAGTTTACTATTACATGAAATGCATCACAGGTTCGAGCATATTCAAGAACACACTCCACAAAATGAAAAACCCTCTCTCCTCAACATGTTTGATCACTTAATCCTAATCACCAACAACAATCCTCATCTACATATGTGTAGATGTTGTACCAACAAAGTCAATCAACTTCAAAGCCTACATGAAGGTATCTATTTCATTTTCTCCTACATCCAACATCATCTTGGATCTTCAAACCCACCATACCTTCCGAACTAAATCCACTCTTATGATACCTCTAACCCCTTGGGTTCTAAGGAAGATAAGATCTTATCCCAAGATTTAGGATTTCTTGTTGTTTTCTTTTCGAATTTAACTCTCTTGTCTTATCGGCTTTAACGCCAAATTTTATGTTTTATCCCTTATAATGGATTTAACATTATTTCATTTTGTTGTGTTGATGATGGATGTTTATATGTGTGCATATGTGGTTGTCATATATATATTTACTTGTCTACTAACTTTGTTTTGTAGCACGCATCCATAGCTCGATTCCTTGGTGCCCCAAGCAAAGGGGAGCATACACCAAGGGGGAGCACTTGCAACTTAGTCATTATTTTTTACTTTGCATTCATAACAAAGTGACTTAGCATTCGTTAAAAACAAGAATTACAGGGACCGCCTATACAACACTTTTTGCTTCGACAAAAAGGGGGAGAAGATATGTAAACTCATCTACTAAATACTTATTTAGTAACTTTTAATAAGCATGAGTTTATATTTTGTCATCATCAAAAATGGAGAGATTGTTAATACAAATATTCACGCAAAAATGATATTTATATTTAATGATCTTGATGTTTTGATAATAACAAATATAATGTCATACTACGTAAAAGTTTACGTAAACAAGTTATTTAGTCGAAAGTTTACTTGACGAAGACAAATCACTTAAGGTATGAATATGGCATTACTAAACATAGTTAATGATCAAAAAAATGTTATCATTTGCATAAACCTTTTCTAATCAAATGATTTAAGTTAACACATGATTAATTATAAGCTAGTTATATTAATCATGTAAGACAAAATAACAATAACCATAAGTGGAAACAATCTTTCCAAATCTTTTTAAATCTTCCCAAATCTAGAAAATCTTTCCTTATTGGTGATAAGAAATACTTTGTTCTAGAAGAAACTAATAAATTGGTTTTATTAAGTACAAAACAATATTTTGTATAGATTTTGGGTTAATCAGAAAATGACAAATGTTGTCCCAACTCCACCCACGGATCTACTAAATACAAGGGACGGATCCAGGCAATGGTGGATCCGTGAGTCGTACAGACCAGCTGTTTGGGAAAGATTTGAATTTCAAAGGTTTGCCTATAAATAGAAACCTTAAGCTTTTATATTAAACAACTCTTGACAAATATTTTTCACATATATCTTTTATCTTTTATATTATTTGATCGTTATACTTGTTACATAATCTATTACAAGTGATCAACTCATTCCACTCTTTAGTAAAGAACACTCAAGAAGACGTCAGGCTTCAAGTGTTAATAGTTTAGTTGTGTCATAATAATCATTCATCTTGTATATCTTGTGTTGTGTGTTGTGTGTATTGTAACATTTCTCAATTTCAGGTCATTTTACGACTCCTATTA
>BQNB010154192.1:2779-15550 GCA_026074375.1 Tanacetum coccineum | reverse complement strand
CAGGAGATTGCTCCTCATAGATGTACTCATCTGTTGTAGGTTCAGTCTCAGGTGGTGGTGGTGGTGGTGGTGATGTAGGTAGTGGGATAGGTAGTGATGTTGGTGTTGGAATAAATGGGGGTGTAGGTGTTGTGATTGGTGGTGGTGTAGAGATGGGTGGTGATGTAGGGATGGGTGGTGGTGTAGGTGGTGGTTGTGATGATGGTACTTGAGGTGATGATGAGGATGGTTGGGATGGAGCCACAACATTTTCTTGTCCTGCATTAGGGTTAGTAGCAACAAGCAACATAGAAGGCAATAAAGGTCTGGGTACCCCTTGAAAACCCCTTTTCATATTCCCAAAGATCTTTTTGGTCAGGCTCACAGCTAGATAAGGGTGTTTGTTTTCTGTTTGAATAGTCAAAATCATTTGCAGAAAACGGAGATACATCAAAAACTTTTTCTTGTTCTTCAAATTTGCCATCATACCATCAAAAATGAGTTGCTGGTAGTTTGCCAAAAACTATATTTTGTTGCGGTCAAGATTGGAGTGCTATGAAGACTAGTTGCTGTCAAGATTTGAAGACTTGAAGACATATTATTTTGAAGACAGAAGTTCAAGACAATCCTCTAAAGCCCAAAGTGAAGTCAAAGTACAAAGAAACTTGAAGTTCATGAATGAAGATCAAGTTAGGGGAGGATTGTTAGGAAAATATTGTAAACAGACTTAATACTGTTAGTATTAAAGTTAAGTCTGTTAGAAATAGTTAGTACTAATAGAAATAGTTAGTACTGTTAGTATAGAAGTTATGTCTGGTAGAGCAAGTTAAGTCTGCCAGCATTAACTTAAGTCCGGCAGTATTATAGTTAATACTGCTTGGTCAGACAATTAAGTCTGTTGTAATTTTAGTAATAGTTATCAATTAGCGTTGATTTAGGAAGAGATAAGCATTACCTCTTAACGCGTTTAGGGTTCCTTAAGCCTATAAAAGGAACATAGAATAGTATTATAAAGATATGAGTTGATTGAGTATTCACAATCAAATAGTAATAGTAATAGCAATTTCAGTATTCGTTCTTGTGTTCATCTTGGTATAGATATTGATATTCCGCGTCAATATTTATATTCACAGTCATTGTCTCTCATAGTATCTTTGGATTTATTCAAAGGACTATCAAGGCTCATTCAGATCCTGTTTATAAGGACCTACACAAGGCTTGTAGTACAAGGGTTTAGACAGGAGGAAGGTATAGATTATGATGAGGGTTTTGCACCTGTTGCTAGGATTGAGGCAATCAGGTTATTTTTAGCCTTTGCATCATACATAGGATTTCCTGTCTATCAAATGCATGTTAAGAGTGCATTTCTTTATGGCACTATTGGAGAGGAGTTATATGTTCATCAACCTCCAGGCTTTATTGATCTTGCTCATCCAAACAAGGTATATAAGATAGTCAAAGCTCTTTATGGTCTACATTAAGCTCTCAAAGCTTTTTATGAGACACTTTCTACTTTCCTGCTGGAAAATGGTTTCAAGAGAGGTACCATAGACAAAACATTGTTTATTAAGAAGAACAAGAGTGATATTATGTTAGTCCAAGTGTATGTGGATGACATTATTTTTGGCTCTACAAATAAGGCTATGTGTACTGAGTTTAAAGGTTGTATCCACAAAAGATTCCAGATGAGCTCCATGGGAGAACTCACATTATTTTTAGGATTACAAGTGAAGCAATAACCTGATGGAATATTTATTAGTCAGGACAAGTATGTAGCTGAATTCTTAAGAAGTTTGATTTTTGTTCCATCAGAACAGCTATTACTCCTATTGAGGCTAATAAACTCCTGGTCAAAGAGGAAGATGGTGTAGATGTAGATGTGCATGTTTACAGGTCTATGATTAGTTCCCTAATGTATTTGACTGCATCCAGGCCAGACATCATGTTTGTTATTTGTGCATGTGCTAGGTTTCAAGTCACTCCAAAAGCTTCCTACTTACATGCAGTAAAAAAACTTTTAGGTACCTCAAACATCAACCCAAACTAGGGTTATGCTATCCTAGGGATTCCCCTTTTGAACTTGAAACTTTCTCAGATAGTAACTACGAAGGAGCCAATCTTGACAGGAAATCAATAATAGGTGGTTGTCAATTTCTTGGTAGAAGAATGATATCTTGCCAATGAAAGAAGCAGACTATTATGGCAAATTCTACTACTGAGGCAGAATATGTTGCAGCTGCTAACTGTTGTGGGCAAGTACTATGGATACAAAATCAGATGGTGGATTATGGTTTTAATTTCATGAACATCAAAATCCATATTGACAATGAAAGTACCATATGTATAGTCAATAATCCTGTCTATCATTCAAGGACCAAGCACATTGAGATTCGATATCATTTCATAAGGGGTTGCTATGAGAAAAGATTGATAGATATTCTAAAGATTCACACTGACAATAATGTTGCAGACCTTCTCACCAAAGGATTTGATGTCACAAGATTTAACTTCTTGGTGGTAAGCATTGGAATGTTAAATCTGTAGCTATAATTAAGGGGAGGTTAAATTGTATAGTTTGTATTTTTAGTTAATACTTGTAGTTAGAATTAATACTAATAGGGTATTAATTCTGGTAGTTAGGATTGTTAGTTCAGGTTAATACTGCCTTATAAAATATCTAGTAGTATTTTTCTTGTTTTTGGACTAACTTTTTCAGGAGAAGCACGGATTTGTGGATGGATGGAAGATGTGCTGGTGGCTTTTCACATATCTAATATATAAGTAATATCTACTAGAGAAAAGTTAATTCTGGTAGGCTATAAGTAACTCTGGTAGACTACAAGTTAATTCTGGTAGGCTATAAGTTAATTCTGGTAGACGACAATTAATACTAATATGACATATTAATACTGGTAGACTTAAAGTTAATTCTGGTAGACCAATATTAATACTGGTAAATGACCATTAGTGCTGGTGAGGGAAAATTGATTTTCCTTATTTAAATATTACCGTTAGATATTTTTACGGCAATTACCTTGCTTGTAGGTTTCCCAATTGAATAATTACTGACTTTTCTTCAACATAATATCTTTTTTTATTATAAAGAAACTATTTTTATAATCGGTTCAATTAGAAACCTTATTCATCTTCTATATAAATTTAATTATCTCTCTCAACTAGCACTCAGTTACTCTAACAAACCAATCCTAGCATTAAAATTCGATTATTCACAACCTCCATTCCTCATGTTTTAAGGATGGCAAATTTAAAGTACTCAGATAAGCACAATATGGTTGCTTTTCTAAAGAAACCTAATGAAAGTGTTGGCTTCACCGAGATAGTAGATTTTCTCAAAGGCTCTTCTCTTAGGTATGCCTTGACTCAAAATCCCACTATCTATGATTCCCTAATCAAACAGTTTTGGCAGACTGCTACTATCAGAACACTTGCTAATGGGATTCAAGAGTTAGTAGCATCTATTGATAATAAGGAATATACTATTACTGAGGTATCTGTCAGAAGTAAACTTCAATTGACAAATGCAACAGGAATAACCAATTTGCCAGATGCTGACATTTATGTAGGGTTGGCCACATTAGGGTATGTTTCAAAGGGAAAACTTACTTAGAAAAGTCTAAAATATGGTAAAAACTCAGAAAACTATTTTTAACTACTTTTTATAATAAAAATCTATTTTATAAAACTAATTTAAAAAGCTTAAAAATGAAATTAAAAAACTAAAAGTGGTAAAAATGATTTTAATCCTTGTAAACCTAAAAGTCTATATTCTAAAACCAAAAACTATTTTTTCGTAATTTTTTGAATTAGTTTTCTATTTTTTTAGACTTTTTAAAATTTTATCTTTCGAAAAATAATTAAAAATAACAAATAAGTATGAAAATTTATGAAAAATTGCAGGAAAATCCTAAAAGCTATAAAAATCCTAGGAGAAATAAGCTGGTTAAGCCAGCTTATCGAATAAGCTCTAAAAAGCTAAAAATAAGCTGCGAAGTCTAATGGGCTTAATGGGCTTAAAAGGTTGTAAAAGGATTGATTGTGCAAGAGTTGATGGATGAGCTATTATAGTAGAGTTGGTTGAGTGTGAGGAGTTAAATATATTGGGTTGAGGGGGTTGAGGTCCTCAGTTCGAGTCTAGGCTCACTTGGGACTTCCCCCTTCCCCAATATATTTTTTAAATGTTTTTTTAAACTTTTTAAAGAGTTTAAAAATAAACAACTTTCACAAAACAACTTTTTATAATAGCCAAAAATAAGCTCAGAATAAGCAATCCAAAATGAAAAATAAGCTAAAGCAGATACTCAACTACTCCTAATAAGCAATTTTGATCAAAAATAAGCAACTAAATTAAGCTAAAATGACAGATTACTTCAAAAAGCTATGACACTTGGAAATTTTAAGCTAATATGCAATTAAGCTCAAATAAGTAAGACCTAAAAGAAATAAGCTAAATGGGATTCAAACTAACCTAATAAGCTAAACTACCCTAAATTAAGCAAATGCAATAAGCAAATAAGCTTAAATAAGCAAATGAGCTTTTTAGCTCATAACTGTTAAGCAAACAGCCAAAGGGGTCACTTTTGGGCTTAAAAATAAGCGCTTAAACAGATCCTTGTGGATCTAAGACTTATATCCCTAAATTTTTTTGAACAATAAGCTTTATAAATCAACAAATAGAAAATAGTTTGAAACATAAATAAGCCATCAAAAAGCTTAATGAAAAAGCTATCTCACATAGAATCAACACTTAGAAATTTTTCACAATCTTGACAAATCACTACTTTTGAGCTATTAGCAAATAATCAGAACCTTATGAACTTAAGACCTACAAACAGATTGAGATTTGACTACATAGAATACATAACAACAATCAAAAAGCATTTTGAAACACTGAATAAGCTACAATGATCAAAACAAAAAGCTGATTTTTCAAGTCTCAACACTTAACAACCTTTTGACAGATTTTTCTCAAAACATAAAACAAAAATGCTGCCAATGAATCTTTATTTCTATCTTGTTTTAACTCATGCATAAACACAAAAACATCTCAAACTTCTAAGTATCAAAGTTCTTAATCAAATAAGCTGATAAATTAGGTAAATGATAATAGATTCATACAACAACCTATATAGCCTATGATTATCAGTTTTAATGCTTAAAAACTTTTAACAACTAAATTTTATTATGTAATAAGACTGAACTAAAGTAACCCAAGTGCCAACATCACCTTTTGACCCATTT
The DNA here is from genome assembly GCA_026074375.1 of Tanacetum coccineum. Taxonomy (NCBI): domain Eukaryota; kingdom Viridiplantae; phylum Streptophyta; class Magnoliopsida; order Asterales; family Asteraceae; genus Tanacetum; species Tanacetum coccineum. The sequence continues at coordinate 10,312 of BQNB010154192.1, read as the reverse complement.
TAAGTCTTGTGCCAAACACCCCTTTAAGTATTTAAACCAAATTTTTAAGACTAATTTTAATGATTTAAGAAAAATTTCTTAAAAATAGATGAAAAATAAGAACAGTTAATGTTGATCCTACGCCTTGATCGATACTTTACGTTGTAAAGTGTTTGTTACCTTGGATGAATCAAAAATAACAAAGATTAAGACTTTGTTGGTATATCAAAGTGTATGCGGAATCTACAACTTTGATACTCTAGAAGTATTAATCAATGAAACAGTAATTATGCAAAGAACACAAGATACAACCAAACGCTTCAATATTATTGATAAACAACAATACGAGTACTCTTGACCTAGTACCAGGGTTACAACCTTGAAGCTTTTCTATGAGATGTTGTGTAGGTATGTGTATGATAATGAGATGAATGAGATGATTGAGATGATTGAGATGATAAACTAGATGCCCTAGGATCTCCTTTTATACATTAAGGAGTCCTAATAGGCTTACAATATTTTCCTAAATATTTAGACAAATATATTAAATACAATGACTAAATATTAAATACTTTTCTAAGTATTTAGTCAAATTCTCAATCAGCATTAATCGCTTCAATCATCATTAATCTTCAGTCAGGATCACATCATCACCTTCACCATCATCTTAACCTTCCACTGCACCTACCTTTGAACCTTAACCTTCACCTGATGCAGAGTACCCTGTTCCTACACCCAATGAATCACCTCTCCATGCTGTTCACTCACATGGAAGTGATGAACCAGTATTAACATTTACCCTACCAGTTTTAATAGTTTTGCTAGCAGTATTAAGGTTGGGTCTAATGTTGTTTAGTTGTACAGGTCTGGGAGTGAATGATTTGCATTATTCACCTGTTAGAGTTAGTCCAGGCTGTGTTTCTTGCCTAACATAAGCCAGAACCACCCTTGTGCTCTTAAAAGCAGCTTCCATTGCCATACTTTTTTCTCAAATAGTCACAATCCTTAATACAAGTGACTAAGATTCCATCCACACAAACATGGTAATCTTTCAAAAGAATATCCACCCTATTTCCCTTTCCATGCTTTGATTCCAATTCTGTCTATTATATGAAGGACTAGGTGATGAAGTCACAGGTGTCCTACATTGGTTGCCTAGGAGTTATTTTACATGTTGTGCACAAACTAGGTTCAACTGTTTGTTGTTGAGGTTAGGCACCTTGGGTATGAGTCTTAGGTGGAAATGGTAACCTGCTCAATAGAAGGTATAGGAATAGGGTCATCATTGACTGAATGGTCAGATACAGTTCCTTGTTCCCCATTACTGTCATTGGATTGACAAGTTGAGTAAATAGTGGAACTTGCATCAGACTCAATAGACTAGAGATTGAAGGTTGAGGCCATTATTTACAACTTATACAGAGAATCATCTATGTCCTCCTGTTCCCTAGGGGTATAATCACCACTAAAAGGATGAGGGACACCTTTATATTCTACCTGTTTGAATCTGCTATATAGTGGGATTTCATTATACCAGCATTGGTTTCCTAAAGCAAAAGTACCTCTACATATTCTTCCTCATATCCTAGGACCTCGAGCATTTGATTTTATGCCATATCCTAAACAATCTTAACAGTGAGCTCATCCCACAATCAATTTTGTCTTCCAAAGATTTATAGAAATGCCGACCAAGAGTCAAAAATTGTTGTAAAGCATCTTTGTCTTTGACATCCCCCCCCCCCCCCCCCGCCCCGCCGCCCCCCTCCCCCCCACCCCCCCCACCCTCCCCACCCCCCCGGCTTTTAGAGTCTGAGAAGACCACATTTCTCCTTTTCAAAATACCTTCCAGCTTCTTCACCTTCTTGACCAACTTCACAATAGCACTCCCTATTTTTAGCTTAGTTTGCTTGAGATCCTTTTCCAGACTATCAATTCTTATCATTAATTAAGGAACCATGCAAGAGGAGTTGTTACAGTTTAAGATGCAACAAGTATAGGTTCTTGTAGATCTACCTCACGGAATGAAGGTGATTGGTACTAAATGGGTCTACAGAAAAAAGAGATGAAAGAGGAGTGGGTGTCAGAAATAAGGAAAGATTGGTGGCCCAAGGTTACACGCAGGAAGAAGGTATTGACTATGATGAGGTTTTTGCTCCTGTGGCAAGAATAGAAGCTAGTTATTTTTAGCCTTTGCCACATTTATGGGGTTCATAGTATCCTAGATGAGTCTTAATAACAATCTACGGGGTCATAATAGACTCCACAACCTGCATCAACAAGTGACACATTTAAACATAATAATTCCTCGTTCAATGTTTCGAATCAGCTGGTATTGGGCTTGAAACCGAGTGTCTGAGACCCAGTCATGCCATTTTGAATAAAGGCCTTTTTTATATGATCTTAGGCCTCCATAAACAAAATGGTCTATTCTTTAACACTTGGGGCTACATTAACAAGTGACACATTTTTACACAATACTTTCTCTCATTCCAAACATCGAATTAGCTGGTCATGGGCCTTAAACCGAGTATCTAAGACCGAGTTATGCCATTTTGAAAAAGGCCTTTTTTTCATACGATCTTGCGCCTCCATAAACAAAATAGTCTGTTCTTTAACACTTGGGCATCTATCAATAAGTGACACATTTTAACATAATACATCCTTATTCCATGTTTTGAATCGATTGGTCATGACCCTGAAATGGAGTCTCTGACCTCGAGTTAAGCATTTGGAATAAAGGTTTTTTCTTCACACGATCTTGGGCCTACATAAACAAATTAGCCCGTTCTTAAACACTTGGGCCTACATCAATAAGTGACACATTTTAACACAATACTTCCCTGTTCCAAGATTCGAATAGGCTGGTCATGGGCCTGAAACGGAGTCCCTGAGACCGAGTTATGCCATTTTTAATAATGGTCTTTTCTTCATACGAACTTGGGCCTCCATAAACAAAATAGTCTATTCTTCAACACTTAGACCTGCATCAATAAGTGACACATTTAAACATAATAATTCCTCATTCCATGTTTTGAATCGGCTGGTAATGGGCTTGAAATCGAGTCTCTGAGACCGAGTTATGCCATTTTGAATAAAGACATTTTCTTTATATGATCTTGGGCCTCCATAAACAAAATGGTCTGTTCTTCAACACTTTGGCCTGCATCAATAAGCGACACATTTTTACACAATACTTCCCTGATCCAAGATTTGAATCGGCTAGTCATGGGCCTAAAATCGAGTATCTAAGACCGAGTTATGCTATTTTGAATAAAGGCCTTTTCTTTATATGATCTTGGGCCTTCATAATCAAAATGGTATGTTCTTCAACACTTAGGCCTGCATCAATAAGCTACACATTTTTGCACAATACTTTCCCGTTCCAAGATTCGAAATGGCTAGTCATGGGCCTGAAATCGAGCCTTTGAGACCGAGTTATGCCATTTTGAATAAAGGCCTTTTCTTCATACGATCTTGGGCCTCCATAAACAAAATGGTCTGTTCTGCAACACTTGGACCTGCATCAATAAGTGACACATTTAAACACAATAATTCCTCGTTCCATTCTTCGAATCAGCTGGTAATGGGCCTGAAACTGAGTGTTTGAGACCTAGTTATGCCATTTTGAATAAAGGCCTTTTTTATACGATCTTATGCCTCCATAAACAAAATGGTCCGTTCTTTAACACTTGGAGCTGCATTAATAAGTGACACATTTTTACACAATACTTCCTCTCGTTCCAAACTTCAAATTGGCTGGTCTTGGGCCTTAAACCGAGTCTCTAAGACCGACTTATGCCATTTTGAATAAAGGCCTTTTTTTCATACCATCTTGGGCCTCCATAAACAAAATGGTCTGTTCTTTAACACTTGGGCCTGTATCAATAAGTAACACATTTTAACATAATACATCCTCGTTCCAAGCTTCGAATCGATTGGTCATGAGCCTGAAACGGGGTCTCTGAGCTTGAGTTACGCATTTTGAATAAAGGTTTTTTCTTCACACGATCTTGGGACTCCATAAACAAAATATCCCATTCTTCAACACTTAGGCCTGCATTAATAAGTGACACCTTTTAACATAATACTTCCCCGTTCCAAGATTCAAATCGGCTGGTCATAGCCCTGAAACGGAGTTCCTGAGACTGAGTTAATAAGTGACACATTTAAACAAAATGGTATGTTCTTCAACACTTGGACCAGCATTAATAAGTGACACATTTAAACACAATAATTCCTTATTCCATGTTCCGAATCAGCTGGTAATGGGCTTGAAACCGAGTCTTTGAGACCGAATTATGCCATTTTGAATAAAGGCATTTTCTTCATATGATCTTGGGCCTTCATAATCAAAATGGTTTGTTCTTCAACACTCGGGCCTGCATCAATAAGCGACACATTTTTACATAATACTTTCCCATTCTAAGATTTAAATCGGCTAGTCATGGTTCTAAAATCGAGTCAATGAGACCGAGTTATGCCATTTTGAATAAAGGACTATTCTTCATACGATCTTGGGCCTCCCTTAACAAATTGGTATGTTCTTCAACACTTGGACCTACATCAATAAGTGACACATTTAAACACAATAATTCCTCGTTCCATGTTTTGAATCAGCTGGTAATGGGCCTGAAACCGAGTGTTTGATACCTAGCAATGCCATTTTGAATAAAGGCCTTTTTTATACGATCTTAGGCCTCCATAAATAAAATGGTCTGTTCTTTAACACTTGGGGCTGCATTAACAAGTGACACATTTTTACACAATACTTCCTCTCGTTCCAAACTTCGAATTGGCTGGTCATGGGCCTTAAACCGAGTCTCTAAGACCGAGTTATGCCATTTTGAATAAAGGCCTTTTTTTCATACCATCTTGGGCCTCCATAAACAAAATGGTTTGTTCTTTAACACTTGGGCCTGTATCAATAAGTAACACATTTTAACATAATACATCCTCGTTCCAAGCTTCGAATCGATTGGTCATGAGCCTGAAACGGGGTCTCTGAGCTCGAGTTACGCATTTTGAATAAAGGATTTTTCTTCACACGATCTTGGGCCTCCATAAACAAAATAGCCCGTTCTTCAACACTTGGGCCTCCATCAACAAGTGACACATTTTAACACAATACTTCCCCATTAAAAGATTCTAATCGGCTGGTCATGGGACTGAAATGGAGTCCCTGAGACCGAGTTATGCCATTTTGAATAAAGATCTTTTCTCCATACAATCTTGGGCCTCCATAAACAAAATGGTATGTTATTAACACTTGGACCTGCATCAATAAGTGACACATTTAAACATATTAATTCCTCATTCCATGTTTTGAATCGGCTGGTAATGGGCTTGAAATCGAGTCTCTGAGACCGAGTTATGCCATTTTGAATAAAGACATTTTCTTCATACGATCTTGGGCCTCCATAAACAAAATGGTCTGTTCTTCAACACTTTGGCCTGCATCAATAAACGACACATTTTTACACAATACTTCCCTGATCCAAGATTTGAATCGGCTAGTCATGGGCCTGAAATCGAGTCTCTGAGATCGAGTTATGCCATTTTGAATAAAGGCCTTTTCTTCATATGATCTTGGGCCTTCATAATCAAAATGGTCTGTTCTTCAACACTTGGGCCTGCATTAATAAGCGACACATTTTTACACAATACTTTCCCGTTCTAAGATTCGAATCGGCTAGTCATGGGCCTAAAATCAAGCCTCTAAGACCGAGTTATGCCATTTTGAATAAAGGCCTTTTCTTCATACGATCTTGGGCCTCCATAAACAAAATGGTATGTTCTTCAACACTTGGACCTACATCAATAAGTGACACATTTAAACATAATAATTCCTCATTCCATGTTTCGAATCAGCTTCTAATGGGCCTGAAACTGAGTGTCTGAGACCTAGTTATGCCATTTTGAATAAAGGCTTTTTTTCATACGATCTTAGGCCTCCATAAACAAAATGGTATGTTCTTTAAAACTTGGAGCTGCATTAATAAGTGACACATTTTTACACAATATTTCCTCTCGTTCCAAACTTCAAATTGGCTGATCATGGGCCTTAAATCGAGTCTTAAAGACCGGGTTATGCCATTTTGAATAAAGGCCTTTTTTCATATGATCTTGGGCCTCCATAAACAAAATGGTCTATTCTTTAACATTTGGGCCTGTATCAATAAGTGACACATTTTAACACAATACATCCTCGTTCCAAGCTTCGAATCGATTGTTCATGAGCCTGAAACAGAGTCTTTGAGCTCGAGTTACGCATTTTGAATAAAGGTTTTTTCTTCACACGATCTTAGGCCTCCATAAATAAAATAGCCCGTTCTTCAACACTTGGGCCTGCATCAATAAGTGACACCTTTTAAAATAATACTTCCCCGTTCCAAGATTCGAATCGGCTGGTCATGGGCCTGAAACTGAGTTCCTGAGATTGAGTTATGCCATTTTGAATAAAGGTCTTTTCTTCATATGATCTTGGGCCTCCATAAACAAAATGGTTGCTTTAGAGCAATTTCTTCCCACTCTCTTCTAAAAGCTAGAATCTTAGGATTATCTTCTGAAGTGTTAGTAGAAGAAGCCTTCTTCTCTTGTTGAAGTTCTGTCAAGATCTCTTCTTTCTTGGAATTTGTGGAAGATTTCCTTGATTTAGCTTTTTCTTAGTATTCCTCATAGTTAAAGGCACAACAATAAGCTTTACATCCTCATCTTTTTCCTCAGAGGCATTAAAAATTGAAGTTTGTGAAGTACCTGCACTGTTAGTTACTTTTGAAGCACCTGCATATGGGTTAGCTTGATTCTCTAAAGATACAGGAATATAGTTCATAGAATCATTAAGATAATCAATATCAAACATCCATCTATACCCTACTCCTTTAACATTGGGTTTATCTTCAAGAAAATTAACATGCAGATTTACTTCTACTCTTTTGGTTACTAAATTATAAACCCTATAGTCTTTGCTATTTAGATAATAACCAACTAAGAATCCCTCATCAGATTTTCCATCAAACTTGCCAAGCACACTAAGAGTATCTAAAATTGTAACATGACACCCAAAAGGTCTTATGTAGCTGATAATTGGTTTGTGGCCAAACAAAAGCTCATAAGGAGTTTTGTTTTGAGGTTTAGTCACTCTTAGCCTATTAAAAATATAGCAAAAATATAGCAAGCAGTACTAACCGCTTCTGTCCAAAAATTAGTTGGTAAGAGTGAGTCTGCTAGCATAGTTTTAGCAGCCTCAATCAGGGTCATGTTCATTCTTTCAGCAACTCCATTCTGTTGTGGAGTTTTGGCATTGCTATACTCTTATTTTATTCCCTTGTTTCCACAAAATTCAAGCATATCTCTATTCTTAAATTCAATGCCATTATCTGATCTAATGATTTTAACCCTATGACTAAGCTGGTTTTCAATCTGCCTAACGAAGTTCTGAAGAATGCCACTAGTTTCATTCTTAGAGGTCAAAAAGAATACCCAACTAAATCTGGTACAATCATCAGTAATTACAAGGAAATAACTTGCATGATTAATGCTTTTTACAGAAGTAGG
>BQNB010154191.1:0-15550 GCA_026074375.1 Tanacetum coccineum | reverse complement strand
GTGCTTTTAATTACGAGGTCTAGAAGGTTGTGTTGTAAAATACTTTTAAAGAGTAGGTTAAATGACCCTAATACTGTTATTGTCTAGGTAGAAAGGCCCATTTGCTTAAGAACAAGCAAATCCCAAGTGTAGGGGTATTTGATGAGGTGTTATTTTATACACTATTTCGGGGTCATTTAACCCCATAAATCATGCAAATATGCCTAGATTATGTGCTTAATCGTTTGTTTTCAGGTTTTTAGCACTTGGATGACATTTGGAGGAAATACACGTGATTTGGGCTCATTTGGAAATACCATAAAGAAACGGCGTGATGACATTCATGGTGACGGCGTCAAAGATTCAGCGACGGTGTCAGTAAGTGGCCGACTAAAAGTGGATCTAGAACCATCTACGTGGCGACGGCGTCAAAAATACAAAGCGACGCCGTCGTAGCGATATCTCTATATATACAAAACCGATTTTAGGGTTTTAAGTGTGTAACTTTGTATAACTTTAAGGAGACGAACCCTAGCCTTCGTAGCAGCTTTAAAGGTCGTTTTTAGGGCCTCAAAACCCTATTGTACTACCTTGGATCCATGTTTTAATTCAAGTAAGGTTATTTATCATTCATCATTCATTATGTCTATATGTTGTGTGATTGATTTATCTTCTTGCTTTTATTATAACATGCGAGGCTATACCCTCCTTTGTATTTGCTTATGATTGCATGAAAGTCGGATTATAGATCCTATTACTGTTGCTTCTTGTTGATGAATGTGCACGTTAGGCTTTAGAAAACCAGCTTATGTCTGTATCGCTGTAGACACTTCTAGGGAAACCCGAGTGAGTAGAAAGGATACCATCGGGTAACAGTCTTCATACTACCTTACCCCCTTATATGGTTGATCCCTCTTAAGGTATTTCACACGCATTTAATATACTTTTAGGGGCCTTGTAATAGTCTTCATACTACCTTACTTGTGCTTTTCCCTAACGGAATAATAAATAGACGGCGGGTTCGTGTAATCCGTTCATGACCTAGGAAATACTTACACAGATCATCACAAGTGTGACAAGGCAGCAGGATTAGGATAAGCAATCTGATAAGCAGTGCATGATTAAGTAAATACATTTAATTATCATATAGTTATCACCAATAGTTTAGATTATAATTAGTTTAGTAATTAGTCAAACAAACTAACCTCTCAAACCACAGATTTACCTGCTTTCATAAAAAACACAAAAATAATCTTCTCTCAACCCCTAGAATTGTGTTAGACCGTGATCAATCCTTCCCAACCTATTCCCTTAGAGAACGATAACAACCCCCGAGTCTTGCGTATACTGCTACTACAACGGTTAGGTGCTCTGCCTAGGCAGTTATAAAACTTCGTGTAGAAGTCCTACGACGACCGCATCAGCTTGCTCAAGGGTTTTTGTTGGGGATATTTATGGAGACGATGAATGTGAAATTTGAATTGGGATGCAAATGTATGTCATCACCCAAACACTGTAAAAACCAGCACCATGAACTCTTACTTTCAGCTTCAACTAACGCATAGGCTAATGGGTAAATTCCATTGTTTGAATCAAGTCCAACATCTGACAATACTTGGCCTGGAAATGGCCCCTTCATGAAATCACCATCTAAGCCTAACAGATCTCTTCTGCAGTCTCTAAAACCCAGTTTTAATGCTCCCAAACAAACGTATATACTCTGAAACACCTTAGTAGGCAAAAAAGGATCAGTATTCCTTTCAACTACAATCTTGACAGTGGTATTCGGGTTTGTAGACTGTAACTCAACAACATAGTCTCTAAGCATAGAATACTGCAAAACGTGGTCTCCCCTAATCTCTTTTTCAGCTTTAGCTTTAGCTTTGAAAGCTTTGCTCATAGATATCTGAACCTCTAAGTCACGTTGGAGCTGGTCTTGAACTGCCTTAACTGGGATATCCGGATTAACCCTAACTTGATCAAATATCTTCTCAGACAATAATTTGTAAGTGCAGTGTTTGATTTCCCTGGATTGAAGGCAATTATGTGTATCGATGTGTGCTTCACCCTAATTTTATGTTGTATTGTCTACTTTTCCCAATACAAGACCCAAAAGGGCACGAGTTTCCCTTTATAATGGCATCTAAAATAGAAGAAGATGCTTGACTGTCATCATTGGTACCTGTATTCTTCCTTTTTTTTACTCCTAGTAGTTGGGCCACTTGATCCACTAGGCCTATGCTTTGACATTCCACGATTTGGCCAGATGGTCAGTACTCTTGTGACATTGTAAATATTTGGCAATGTTTCCTTCACATCTGCTCTTTATCTTCATAATGTTTTTCTTATATAGTTTCAAATTCCCCTTTCTGATTTTTAATGGTATGCAAAGATAGACTATGTCCTATAGATTTTTTTTGGCGATGATAAATTTCTGCCCAGTGTAAAATGAGTACTTCTATTAACCACTATCATTTAATAACACCTTCTATTTTCTCTCCTCAATTCGGCTACCCCTCTCTTCGTGTTAATTAGGTGTTGTGTTGATTCCACAATTACTAGGTCACTGATCGACAATCATTCCGCCATTGATGACATCCACGTCCTCTCCTTCTAAAACATCACCCGACACTAGATTAGTGACACCAATGTTGTCAAATGGAAGATCCATGCTAATACCAAATAAATGAACATCAACATTAGGATCTACAATCTCATTCTTTTCATCTACCAAAAAACCTTCGTCTTCATCATCATCTGTACCTGCATATTCACTAGATTAAACCTACATATTCAGTTTAATATGCCAATAGCTATTCTTTCATCATCAAAGAAGAACTGTCCATCGCTAGGAGCTGATTCATCAAACTTACCATTACATTTTTATGCATCTTCCCCAGAACTTACATAATCTTCAACTACAACATCTTCCACACTGAATTCTTGAGTTCCAAACTCTTCCACAATAGGTACCTGAGTTTCCAACGTTTCCTCATCGAATTCATGAGTGTTTTACATCGGACACAAACAATTGGGTTTCTTGGTTATACAACATTGGCTTCCTCTTCCATAATGGGTACTCTGAGTGCTACATCTGCCATTTTTAGGTTATAGAAGTTCTACCATCATTTGGTTCCTTAGGACTACGAGGGAGCTCAGAATCGTGTTTCAACTTAGGAAACATTTAGGTTTACAGGTTCATTTAAGTTCAAGTCCATGTCATCAACTCCAAATGACTCATCATGACTTAACCCTGAAATTGTCCACACCACTACCCACAACATCAGTAAAGCCTGCCTCTCCATCCAATTCTGTATTCTCAAATGATAATTTCCTCATCGCATCATCTATAACCTGACTAGCAGTTGCTTGTTGTGAGACAAAACTCAGGTTTATGTCATTAAATTGTGACTGTATTGTTGGGAGAACATGGGTTTGTGTGTCAATTCCCTGTACACCACTCAATTATGTATATGTGATGGCAGACTCATCAGTGGGAGTGGTTAACATACAAGCAGGCATACACCTAGGTGTAACGGACTGACAAACATAATCCTTACAAGGTGTACTTGAATCATGTTGTGGCAAATAGCTAGGTGTGACTCACTTACAAAAAGGTTTCTTAGTTGTTTCACGAGAGTCATGCCAGGTCAAGAACAACATTTTTCCAGTTCTATTTGCTGCAATGCTACCAGGCTCATCAGTAAATGCTTCTATTGTTTCCCTTAAGCGTGGTGCCCTAAGGTAACAATCTAAAGCGGCAACACCATGTTCTATATAAACCTCAATCAACTTAAAGCTCCTAACTAGGGTAGCCAGGCAACGAACATCCTCTTAGCAAGCCAAAGCATACAACCCTTCATCTAGACTGGTGAGTGGTCTAAGATAAATATAAAACAGGGGCTCAGATTTACCAGTGTAACCTAAGTGAACAACCATCATGTTGAGCCCAATGATAGTAAACAGATCGATATCAACCATTTCAAATATATCGTCATGACCACTGACATACATTCGGCCTGGATACCTTTCAAATTTTCCACCATGATGTATTCGAATCGAAAACATATTAGGTGCATTATCTGAAAATCAAAATCAAAACCTAACTTTATAAATCGACAATAAAACAAGTAAATAACACTACATTTGTAAAAAAATTAACTTTGAGAAAAAGGCTCCAAATCATTACCATATGCCGATTCGACTCTTCGATAAGTGCTCGGTGGTTGCCCTTCCACAGTTGACGGCGGCGCTTCATCCGTCGTGGCTCTAACACCATTGCATGTTAGGGTTTAATCGAAGAAAAGTAAGTAGGTATGGTTGTGTGGTGTTGATTTGTGATGAGAAGTAGGATTAGCTTCGGGCGAGAATAATCTTGTGAAATGATAGGGATGAGAGATGTAAGCGAAGTGAATAGTAAAAAATTAATTGGTGATGTGATGGAAAGTGGAGAGGTGTACCAAAATTTTTTACACTTAAGGACTAACGGTGCACTATGCTACTTTTTATACGAAAATTAATTTTAATTATATCATCACGAACTGATAGCGACTTAACGACCATTCATCCCTTGTGACCAAACACGCACCAAAATGACCACTTTTAGGACCATTTCCACCGATTTTCAAAACGGGAGACTGAACGGGCAAACAGGGTGGAGTATAGGGACCAACGGTGCAAATTACCCCCATTTATTTTTAGTAGTAGACAATTAAAATGGAACATCTCAAAAAGAAACGTGGACAATAAAAATGAGACGGAAAGAGTATTAAATAGTAAAATTGTTTTTTTCTTTCGTAAATTAATGCATTTTTTATAAATTATGTATTTTTGTGCGTGAACAATAATTTTAAAACTGTAATTGCCATTCATATATGCATGTAGAATTGGACTATTAACTACACCTTCATTTGAGGTGAACTTTACATTTCTTTTTTGTGTTCGAGACAATATCAAACATATGTAGTTTTTGGACTAAATATATGCTTAGGTACGACTAAGATTTGAGATTATAGATAGTTGATATAATGGAATATGTGTGTGATAGTAGCATCTAATTCATGGCCGTTTTTAAATTCTTGAAATTTCTCAAGGTTGAGAAGGAATCTTAATATATAAAGTGTCACTATTTATAAGATATAATGCAATTAGTTATCTAAATGTTATAACATATTACTTATTTTAAGATATTTTATAATCTAAATATTATCCCTTCAAAAAAATCCAAAGTAGGTAAAAGATTTGCGTTTGTTCGCTTCATCAAGGTATTCAATCTCTGGACCGCTTGGTAGAGAACCTTTGTACTATTTGGATCGGCAATTTTCACCTGTTTGCAAATAAAGTTCGGTTTGAAAGGCCCCATAAGCCTAATGTGAGTGCTACCAATAACTCAAGGGCTCCTAGCAGAACCGAAAAACCATTTAATTCACAGCAGACTAATAATGGGGTAGGTTCTTATGCGAATATTGTTAATGGCACATCTACGGGTATGCAAGCTCCGGTGATCTCCTCTTCTCCCCGCATTGGTGTTAGACGAATTCATGAATAATAGCCGCGGACCTTGTCTATTCATGTTTTGGGTTAGGTTTGAAAGAATTTTCCTCTATTCCTTATTTACATACATTCTTAAAGGATGAAGGATTTTCAGATGTCAATGTATCTTATATTGGGGGTTTATGGGTGTTACTCGAACTCACTTCGATGGATACTAAGCTGAATCTGATGAATCACATTGGTGTTAAATCGTGGTTCCACACTCTTCAAGAGGCATGTGATGATTTTGTTAGTGATGAGAGAATTAGTTGTGGGTGGTTATAAGGAGAGGGTGTTCCCATCAAAAAGCGTGGGTATCGATGAAACTTTTACAGGATTGGCAAGAGTTGGGGAGAGGACACTAGATTTGGAATGAAAAATGCGGCTTTCTTCATTCGGTCGAAAAAGGCTATGTATTAAGACTAAACATGTCACATCCATATTGGAGACCTTTAAGTTGATTGTTAAAGGAAGAGTTTATATGGTACGTGCAAAGGAACTGTTTACATGGAATCCTACTTTTTTGGAGTATAAGGAGAGGGAGTACTCGTCTGATGTTGAGTCTGCCCATTATGAGGTCGATTAACAATGAACTAACCGTCCCCCCTAATGGAGTGGAACCTGATGATGAATTTATGAGGACGAAGACGGAGTACCTGTGAAACAATATTTGGCTTAGTTCTCTTGTTTCCTAATCATCGAGTATGAAGATAAGGATGTTGCTCATTAGATGACCCATTTGGAATTATATGTACTTATTGAAAATAAGAAGAGGTACAATCTAATCATGTGCGAGCCACTCGTTGTCACCACCCCCCGGTTTTACACGGTAACATCGGATAGATTCGAGTTGAGAAACTTAACTGAAAACTGGTGTCCAAAGATTTATAATGATAAGGTGATGATTCATCTCAAGATATTCCAGTGGACTCAAATAAAACTTTCTCAGGTCAGAATGTTGCTCAAAAGTGAGTGGCTCAGTTTGGATGTCATGGAGGATATCTTCGTGTTGGACTAGTATGGGCTATTCAATGGAAGGCTTTTGCGTGAAGGATTTAGAACAACATCATCGGAAAACAAGGAGAGGATATGTTATTAGATGAAATGGCCCTATATATTAAACATTCAAGGTCTGCCACCAAGGACCAAAAAAAGGAGGTGGATAATGACGTTTGACTAATTCATAAACTTAATTTTTTAGCGAATCCAAGAGACCAAGATGACTAGTATTTCGGCAATTGGACGTGAATTTTATGTTGGGGTAATCCAATTACGATTACGTTTGTAGGGAACAGTCCTTGGAAACTCTCAGTTGGTACTCCTATGTATATGGGAAGCTTCAATTGTTAGAAGATTATACACTACAGGTATGGATAATTTCTAGCTATTTAATGGAACGTGGTACCTACCAATTCAAAATCTTGTTTATTGCTATTTTATGCTCATAACAAAACTTCATGCAAAAGGAAGTTATGGGACTATATCTCTAACATAGTTGGTCGTTGGAATGGGGAGTCTATTATTATGGGAGATTTTAATGAAGTTCGATCTAGCGAAGAACGACGTGGATCCTGTTTTAATCCTTATAGCGCTAGATACTTTGATCGCTTTATTTCTAACGCGGGGCTTGTCGATGTTACTTTGGAAGGATATGCATTTACATGGGCTCATCCCTCGGCTTCTAAAATGAGCAAACTAGATCGTTTTCTAGTTTCAGATGGTATTTTTTCTCTATTTCCTTCCATTACAGAAAATAGCCATTGGCTCCGACCGTCACCTATCGGACCATCGTCCAATCCTGCTTCGGGAAGTCAAGTTGGATTTCGGACCAACTCCTTTTCGATTTTATCATTCATGGTTTGATTATGTCGGGTTTGATGATATGATTAAATTGTCATGGCACTCGTTTTCTCACTCGGATACTAGTGGGATGATTCGTTTCAAAAAAAAACTACAAGATCTTAAGAAAATTATTCTTCTAGTGGGATTAAGCCAGAAGCTCGAAATATCAGGTTCAAAAAATGAGTGATTTTCAGATTTGGGGGCGATTGACAGATATGGATCGTGGGGTTTTTTTGAGATGATACTGTTTTTCGTCGATTCGACTGAAAACATAAACTTCTTAAAATGTTTCTGAGTGGAATCGAAAACGATAATTTCAGTAATCTAAAGTCAATCCGTAGGGCGGATAGAGGGGATGAAAACTCAAAATTCTTCCATGGCATCATCAATAAAAGGAGAGCTCAGCTAGAGAAATAGCGATTCGGGGGGCATTTTCGTTGATGGATTTTGGAAACTGAACCAGGTATGATTTTAAAGACGGCTTTTTTTAACCACTATGCTTCTCGATTTAAAGAACCTGCCAATCGCAGATTTTAATTAAATTTTATTTAATAAGGGAAGTTGCAGCAAAATCTAAAGGAGCTTTAGAGAGAAGAGGTCGCGCGATGAAATTCGGAGGCTGTGTGGAGCTGTGGTGATAATAATTTCCGGGCCCCGAGGGCTTCACCTTTTGAATTTTTTTAGAAATATTTGGTTGTATTGGGTCTGACTTTTGCGAGGCGGTCGATATTTTTTCGTTTAAAGCTCTTTTCAAAAGGATGTTATTCTTCCTTTGTAGCCCTAAATCCAAAGGTCTTGGATTGCTAATTCGTTAATGGATTTTCGGACGAACTAAGTTTTGTTTGGTCGTGTATACAAAGTGGTTACCAAGGTACTTGCCAATAGATTAGCTTCGGTAATTGCGGATCTCATCTCCGTCTGACCCAATCCGCTTTTGTTGCAGGAAGGTGGGAAAAAAAATAGGAGGACATATTTTAGATGGCCCGTTTATTCTTGATGAAATCTCCATTGGTGTAAAAGAAAGAACAAAAAAGGGCGATGTTCTTTAAGTCGATTTTGCCTAGCATACGACTCGGTTCGTTGGGATTTACTTTATTAGGAGTGATTGAGGACGTTTGGTTATTGGTTCATAGCCTGCGAACCGTGGTGTAGTTGATTCGGGGTCTCGTCTTATGATATGGCTTCTTTCTTGATTAATGGAAGTCCTTCTCAATGAAGTATTCTTGCCATCGTGGTCTCAAACAAGGAGATCCTCTTGCTCCATATCTCTTTATCTTAATCATGGAATCTCTTCATTTATCTTTCAACCGGGTGGTAGACGAGGGCTTGTTCAAAGGTATTCAATTACCAGGTTCGTTATCCTTATCTCACCTCTTTTATGCAGACGACGCTATGTTTATAGGAGAATGGTCCAATGAAAATCTGAGTGGTATTTTCAACATTTTAAAGTGGCTTCTTTCTTGCTTCTGGACTTCAAATAAAATCCTTTAAAAGTCAACTGTTGGGTGTGTGCGTTCCGCACAAGTGGTAGAGCAGGCAGCCTCTTTGATAGGTTGTTCTATTATGAGCAACAAATTTCGCTATCTAGGCGTATATGGGGGGAGAATTTACTCTTTCCTCCGTATTAGGCTTGGGATGCTTTATTCTTAAGCTTTTAGGATCTCGCCTTCTCTAAGTGGAAGGTGAAATCCTCTTTCGATAGGCTGGTCGTCTAAACTCTCTTGAAATCCGTTCTTGGGCATCGCCCGAATTTATAATATGTCCAGTTTTAAAAGTCCCTACAGGTGTCTGGAGGTTATCGGGTTCTATCCGCAGCGGTTTTTTTTTTGGTGGGACTAAAGTCGGAAAAAAAATGTTACATGGGTCGCTTGGAATATGGTTTTTTGCTTCAAAAAAAACATGGTGGTTTAGGAGGTCTCGAGTTTTTTTGCTCTTACACGTGCCTCCTTCTCAATGGGTTTGGCGTTGTGTATCCCAAGATGGCCTCGTTTGGTATAAAGTCATTCGTGCGCTTTATGGTTCGTCGGTGGAAACTCACTCGACTAGTCACATCCTCTAACTGGTGTTCACTAATGTGGGGAACGTCAATAAGCTTAAATGGAATGGTTTTGATTTTGGTCGCATTGTAAAATAGCCTATTGGTAATGGTGATGAATCGAGTTTTGGTTCGATTGTTGGATCGGAGACGTTTCTCGTCGTCCGTCAATTTCCTCGCTTGTTTCGCATTGGACCTGAACAAAGTAAAGCTCGGTGGGCTGTTAAGCTTAGTGCTCCGATAGATATTTCGTTCCGTAGAAATGCTCGGGGTGGTATCGAAGAACATCTGTTGGCTGATTTGACTTCTTTGATGGATTCGGTGACTTTATCGAATTCAGGTGATCGATGGGTTTGTGATTTGGTTAGCGATGGTAACTTCCGGGTTAAGGAGATTCGTAACTACATTGATGATCTTTTCCTTCCGCATCAAGCTGCCAAGGACTAGATGGATCAAATACATCCCTATTAAGGTTAACATCTTCGCTTGGCGAGCTCGGCAAGATTGTTTACCGACTCGAGTTAATCTGATTCGCAGAGGCATCACTATTGAGTCGTCTCTTTGTCCGGTTTGTTCAGTCTGCGAGGAAGATGTTTGCCACATCTTCTTCCGTTGTGATTTGGCTCAGCTTGTTCTTCGTCGCATATGCAGATGGTGGGGCTTAGATCCTTTTTGGACTGGATCATCGTTCCAAGAGTGGCAGTCTTGGATTCTTTCTATTCAGATCTCCTCTAAGGTCATAAGCTATGTGGTGGGAGGTGTTCTTCGTATCTTGGTGGTTTAGCTGATAACTTAGGAATAGGATATTTTGAAGAAGCTCTCCAGGACAGTTACGGAAATTTTGATGCATATAGTTTTTTGAGCTTTCAATTGGTGTAAAAAGTGCGGTTGTCATACGACGTTTTCTTGGGAGATTGGTTAAAAATCCCCAATTATTTATTTTCTTGTAATTTTATTTAGCTCCTTGACTAGTCTTAATAAAATTTTGCAGTTCAAAAAAAAAAATACTTTTGTCTTCAAGAAAAATTTGTACGCATATGCATATAATTGTTAGCGGGACAAATTTTGAAGCCCTTAAACTTTTTGGGAGTTCTGAGCGGTCTCTCACCCCGCACACTCTCAAAAACAGTCCTAGTTAAAATAATACGTTTATTTGTTTCAATAGGTGATGTGATATATCTTTGACCACTATATTCAGTTACGACATAAATTTTTGCACAGGACCTCTCGAATCTCAGATACGGCACTAACTACAACCCATACCTCAAAGTGCCTAAAAAACTGAATTAGAGCAAGTTGAATTTATTAGCTAGGTTTATGTGATGACAGTGAAAATTGCGAGGACGGCTGAAAGGAAATTCTAATCCTAAGCTCGTATAGACTATATGATGATGTTGAGCCTGGCTATTCTTCACGAAACAAGTTGTATGTAGGTTTTTTATTTGTTTAGTTTCAAATCAAAAGCTTTTTACCAAAGGATAGAATTGAATAGATGTACGAAAATAGTTCGCCCCCGACTCCCGTTATCTTGTTTGATGGTGTATTGGTGGGCGTCAAATGCTTAAAGCGTTGGTCACCGCCAAAGAAAGTGAAAAAAAACTATGATTTTTTTACACATTTTGGATTATAATCACATTAAAATGAGTTTTACGCTTGAAAAACTTGAATCAAAGTTAAAAATCTATCATTTTTGAAAACCTTCTCAATCTTCTCAAAAACCTTCTCAATCGATCCGGATTATATATATATATATATAAATGAAGGTTAAAATAAAAAAACAAATATTCGTGAAAAGGATAAAAAGAAAACTTTTTTTAAAAAAAGTTCTCGAAAATTTCTAAAAAAATTCTATTAAATCAGGTATGTTGGTGCATAAAACTTTTGTAAAATAAGTTTTTCTAATTTTGAGTTTTTATACGTTTTTTTAATACGCAAAAAATGAGATTTTG
This sequence comes from Tanacetum coccineum, assembly GCA_026074375.1. Taxonomy (NCBI): domain Eukaryota; kingdom Viridiplantae; phylum Streptophyta; class Magnoliopsida; order Asterales; family Asteraceae; genus Tanacetum; species Tanacetum coccineum. The sequence continues at coordinate 4,213 of BQNB010154191.1, read as the reverse complement.
ATGCACAAAAAAATTTTGATGCACAAACTTTTCGACTTGTTATAGTTTGATGCGCAATAAATTTTGATGCAAAAAGTCAAAAGAAGTTGGGTACAAAAACGAATTTTTGACGCACAAAAAACCGATTTAATGCACAAACGTTTTTTTTCATAAATTTTTTTCGGCAAAACTATCCACTTTTAGAAAAACTTCTTTTACAATTTTTTCATGCACCAACATACACGATCTTGTGGAATTTTTTTAGAATTTTTTGAGAACTTTTTTAAAAAAATAAATCTTTTTATCCTTCTCACGAATATTTGTCTTTTTATTTGATTTTTATCATATATATATATATATATATATATATATATATATATATATATATATATATATATATATATATATTGAAGTGTTATATTGAGAACTCATTTTAGGTGCAGAACTTTACAGAACTATTCTAGACCAATCAGAATTTAATAAATTGTTTTCTATTTATTTAATTCAATTTATTATCTAGGGATATTTTAGGTTTTTTAGATAAACATAGTTTTTTGTCAAATTTAAAACTCACTATAATAAATGACACGATAATTAATGATATTTATTGTATTGATTGTAACTTCTTAAAATAAAAGATACCCTTTATTTTTTCATAATTAATGATATTGATTGTATTCTCATATTTATTTTATATTGATTGTACTTTTTAAAATAAATGATGCGATTTATTATCTGATAATAAATTATACGATTTATTCTTTGATTATAAATGACACGATTTACATACATGTTTTATAATAGTGGTTTCAATTAAAAATTGTTTTTTAACATGTATGTACTTTAATTTAGATACATGTATGTTTTTTTTATGAAACATGTATGTTTTATTTGTGAAACATTTATGTTTTATTTGTGAAACATGTATGTTTTTTTATTTTGGAACAAATTTGTTCTTTTTTTGTATAAATCTCCATATTTTTTATAAATCTTCTTAAAATAAATGACATGATTTATTTTGTATTGATTATATATCTAGATTTAGATTACTCTTGAAACTCCCTAAAATAAATTATACGATTTATTTTGAAACTCCCTAAAATAAATTATATTGATTGTTTCATTCTTTGGTAATAAATGATATTGATTGTTTCATTTTGAAACTTCTAAAAATAAATGATATTGATTGTTTCATTATTTGGGAACTAGTTACGATTACACTTTTTTAATTATGTTTAACACCGATTATACCCTTATCTATACATTTCCAGCCAAATTTTAATTTCAATTATTTACATAAATGTCATCATGCATTAATGATCATTGATTAAATGATCTAATGGTCTAGATTGCTTTAAAATAGTTCTGCACATAAAATGAGTTCTCAATATAACGCGCCCATATATATATATATATATTGTTTTAGTGGATTATGTGTATGATATAAGATGTCCATGACATAAAAAAATAAAAGAGAGATGTTTTATGTGATAGGTTCTCGTGTTATTAGAAAAAAATAATGAGGTGACGTCACTTTTTTTTCACGCCACCATACGGTAGAGAATGCTCTAAACATTACGAAAACTTGCTTAATATAAATATTATGCATCATTATACCCATATGTTGAATAAATCATCTGACATAATAAATTCTGATTGGGGTTGAATAATTATCACTTACTACTTGCCCCCACCGAGTATCATTATTATGTCTTATGTTTTCCTTCTTATTTCCACTTTTTTGCCAATTGTGAGTGACCACATTTTAATATTTTATATCATTTTGCTTTTTTTTATTTCTTTTTCTTTTGCTTTCTCTTTTGTTTTTCACGGATTTCCTTTGATTGCTTTTATTTTGGCGTTACATAATTTAAATTTTATAACTTATTGTGTAGGTAATAAGATTTCATACAATCTTTTGAGTATTGATAATTTGGAGTGGATAATATTTTAAAGGGTTAATGATTTGAAAATATATTTAACTTGTTAATGTTTGTTATTTTTTGTTACCGAAACCTAAACATTTAAATTTTGACTTTTATGTATATTTTGTCACAATTTCATTCTAACTATTTTTAAATTTTAAAAGGTAAAATGATCATTGTACATAGTAAAATGGTTAGAAAGTACACACAAATGTTAAAATTTAAAATATTTGTGTTTTAATAAAAAATATATAAAAATAACTACACAGAACAACAAATTTGCTATGACATAGTACATCTTTTTTGTTTGATTTGACTATAACATATAGTAAGAGTTATTGTAACCTTTCCTGCTGACATATGGAAATTGTTCGTCATAAACTTTGAAAAGAAATGTTCAATTAATAGTATTATAACAGGCTATACATCTTTTATGTATAAAAATCAATTATACTACGGAGTATAATTTAAACTAGTCTAAATATTCTCAATGGTAGATGCTTAGATGCCAATAGTTTTGAGTGGTGGACCAACGAACATCATTATATTTTCCTTATAGATAACTGGTTATGGTAACCAAATGGCACCAAAAAAGTTGGTGTTGAAAATTCAAATCCCTAGCATCATATACCAACCCATTTAAATCACATTGACCAAGTTTAATAAATACAATAAGATGATCTAATTTAAAGTATTTAATTGATGATACTTAGAGCTCAAGGTACAGTGCGTCACGGCTCAAGCCATGACCGAAAACGCGAAATGAACCATACCTCGAGTGGCGTTTCGGGTGTCGCGCCGTTATCCCCAGCCAAATGGTCCGGGAAAACGCGACGCGAAAACGTGAAACGATGTACCGCGTTTTCGCGTATTTAAAAAAAAAACTAGCCGTTAGACTACGGGAATTTAAAAAAAAGAGCCGTTTTTTTTAGGGTTTGAGTAACTTTTTACCCACTTTAAACTCTATAAATACCCTATATAACTCCCAATTTTTATATATCTCTTCCAAACTTTCATATATCACTTATATATCTCTTCCTTTTTTTTAATCAACTCCAATGGATCCCAACAATGAAATGCCTGATTTTTACGAGTATTACTCTCAACTCGATATGAATCAATATACACAATATTGCGGCTATTTAGAGCAATTAGAAGATACGGAGGAAGATGAAGCCGAGAGTTCAGAAAAACGTTCAAGGAAGATGCGAAAGACAACGAAGGAGAAACAAAGAACTTCGGGATTAAGAGTTCACGAAGACCTTCGACAAGATATTATGGAACATTTGTGGAACCTTAATAATGAAATTTAAATTTATGTAGTTTTTTATTTAAGTTTATGTTTTTTTATTTAAGTTTATGTATTTTTTTTAAGTTAATGTAATGTTTTATATTTATTAATGAAATTTTAATTTTAAGTTTAATAAAGTTTTTTTTATATATAAATGAAAAAAAAGTTGGAAAAGTGGGGTCCCCATAACACCAAATTTTTTAGTGTTGATTAGGATGGGTGTTTTTGGTGTTATGGGGTGTTTTGGTGTTATGGGAAAAAGTGATGATGTGACAATTTTTTTCTCACGGCTTGAGCCACGGCACGAACCGTACCTTGTGCTCTTAAAAGTAGGGATTTGCTAAACGTAACTTTATTTTCATAGTTAAACACTTGTCACTTTTAAAATAATTACAAGTATACGATTATGGAATATATGGGTTCTTTAATTGTTATTTTCATAAATTTGTCATTACTGTATTACACATTTGTGGACAAATCCACTGTCGTTTTGACAGTGGGTCACATTGTGACAGTAATGGGCTCTCATTTTGGGTCAGCTCGATTTTAGTTTTTTTTTTAATTATTTTGTTTTTGTTTTTTTTTAAATTTGTATGCACAAAGTAGGAGGAAAAAAAATATTACAAAAGTTTCGATTTATTCAGATAAAAAAAATACCCGCGGAAACATCTTCGATACCTAATAACTTTAAAATAATCGATATGGTCACAAACGTACAACCCATTATATTAAAAAAAAACCCATATAGCAAAAAAAAACAACACTTTAAACATGAGGCCCAACACATAAGCCATATAAAAAAAATTATTACTAATATACACATTTGTCGACAAACTAGCCTAAAATTCGCATAAAATGTGGCCCAAAATCTGGTCCAAAGTAAAAAAAAAATACAAAACGGTCCCTCAACTTTTAACTATTTACGATTTTCTTACACAAAAAATCCCGTAAAAAAATTAACAAAAAAAACACGTCAAGTTTTTATTGTTCACAACTTTTTTACATTCATCGGCCCAAA
>BQNB010154190.1:0-15550 GCA_026074375.1 Tanacetum coccineum | reverse complement strand
TTTAAGAAACTAGATGGTACATACATTAATTTATTAGTTTAGGTCAGGCTTTGGTTTGGTCTCTAAGTGTGTTAATTAATTCGGTGAAAACGTTGACGTTTACTTTTTGAGTTAAACAAATATTTTACCAAGTTTTTAACGTGAGTCGTCTTAGAGTTTTACGATTAGTTTACGGGTTAGTTAATTGACGACATTAACAAGTAAAAGTATATTTGAAAACTCCTTTGGGAAATCTACAACTTCCATTAAATAAGTTTCGGCTAAAAACGTCGTTTAAGTAGTTAAAAATAGCGTTAAATAAGTGCAGGTCGCAAAACTGCTCCAGACTTAGAAAATAATTGGGTTATTTCAACTGCTAATGTTTGCGTGTCCATACTTTAGAATCAGTTTGTGGATTCGTTACTTAGGCTAGGTCTATTACAACTTACTTTTTATAAGTCTCGGGGGCGAAGGTCGTTAAGAGGGTCGAAAGTGAGTACAAAGTAAGGGGTGCCGAGCAGTATTAACTGCGTGCCAACAGTATTAACTGTGTGGTAGCAGTACTAACTTTGGGTTCAAGTTGCGAGCTCGTTTCTCAACCATTTCTCTTGGTTCGAGTTGCTAAATACAACATGGCATGTCTTCTATAAAATGCCCCCACTTCCTCTCACTACGCCCTAGCCTAAGTGGGTCGAAGTAGGGCTTAATGTCGACACGTTAGGGCTGTTGTACAAAAGCATTTTGGCAGACACATGCTTCAAACTTTGTGACCTTATATCTTTTTATTGACTCGACGAAAACAACTCATCTCAGGGGCAAAATGATCACGTCATGTCCTAATTTTGAAAGTAATTAGGTCTCGTTTGTATACTTATGTCTAGGGGTCGAACAATGTGCCCAAATGTTACAAGTGCAGGCTGCGTTTTAAACTATCAATACGTATACGTTTTTGCTTGTAGCCAATTAGTGAGCCTAAGTTACAAATAGTTGTGCACTCTAAACCTAATACCCTAGTTTAAGCATGGTCCATATTCCTCTTCTTTTCGCTAGATCAATTTTATAAGGGTTTTACTAGTTTATTCGAAGTACATCAGAAAGTAGCGAAAAGGTGTTTGTTTTGAACTTGGAATTCGGCTAATCCTAAACAAGTATCTATTAAATCTTCAAAGAGAGCCTACTACATGAATCTATAACCACCTATACTATGTTTTATAACTTACATAGGGTGTTTCATGGGTTTCATCATATCTTTGACTCATTTCACAAAGCAACAGGAGATAGATTTTTTTCTTTTTTAAAAAACAAGTTCAAGCACACATCTATGACGTAAGGATTGTATATATATATAAGATGATTTGCAAAGAGAGATAGCTCACAAGGCTCATGGGCGAATGTGGAAGGATTTGGCCCAAAGGGAGTGATGGAAGCTCGACTCCTTCTTACCCCTTGCGTATACACAAATTAAGCACCCAAACAAATGGCTACTCGCAACTGTTTGAACCCCTAATGCAACCAAGACACACCACGAATACAACCTCTTCTTGTTTGCTTGCATTGTGAATAAGAAAAGCAAAAGGAACGATTTTAATGTTAGGGTTTTTGAGTTTTATTGTTGTTCCACGTCTGATAGATGTACAGATTGGCTGGTGTCGAACCAAGAATAACAAAGGGGTTTAAAGTTGATGATTTATGGTTATGAGAGGCTTGTGGGGATCCATACTCGGCTAAGGTTTTATAATCGAATAAGAGAGTAAAGAGACTAGTCAAAATATAGCTCACAAGTGTGTGTAGATACAAATGGGGCAAGCATCTTTGCTACAGGAAGTAAAAGCCATTTACTGTTGGTTTCTTGGTGAGGAAAAAGAGGAATAGCAGCTAGTTATCACGTGTTGTTGTGGATTTAGGAGAAAAAGGAAGTATGGGCTTTTAACTGCTGGACAAAAAGGGTTATATTAGGATAGGATTCTTGTTACCTCTTTGGATAATTCGGTTTGGAGAGCTAGCAATGAGGGGTACACGATTTTTATGGGCTAAGTTGTAGGGATTTTCACTTTTAAGTCTCCCCTAATTTTCTTTATTCATATACATTGAATTTTTGGGCTCACATGATATAGCTAATGCTATTTAAATGTTCTACTATATGAATTAATGTAATGTCTAAACAAAAAGTAACGGCAATTTAAACGATGAAAGGTTTACGAGTCGTTGAAAGACTAAAACAACACGAGGTGTTATTAGTCTCCCGATTAGATGAGCTTGTCCTCAAGCTTAAGGATTGTAGTGGATGAAATGACGCCCGATTTGTGAAAGAAGATGTGGGTATTCTTTATGAATGAATCTTCACGTCCTTGTAAACTCAGGGCCTCTCCTTGAGTTTCCCAACAAACCTTAACGTGTGGTATACGATTCGCTTTAATCGTTTGACTCTGTTCATAATTTCATGGGCTTTCACAAATTAGAGTTTATCATCATTGTGTATGTCTTCTAACGGAACAACTAATGGTTCTTTGGAATAACATTTCTTCAAGTTGGATACATGAAATGTATTGTGTACTCTGCTCAATTCTTGAGGGAGTTCAAGCTTGTAAGCAACGGATCCAACCTTTTCCAACACTTTGAAAGGTCCAACATATCGAGGGTTTAACTTCCCCTGTTTGCCAAAACGTACGACCCCTTTCCAAGGTTAAAAAACTTGAGCATAACTTCATCCCAACTTGGACTCCATCGGCTTACACTTTAAGTCGGCGTAACTCTTTTGTCGATCACGAGCGGCTTGAATCCTTTGCTTGATCTGGATGATTTTCTCAGTCGTTTCTTGAATTAAATCCAGACCGGTGAGTTGAGCTTCTCCGACTTCGGCCCAATAAACAGGTGAACGATACTTTCGACCGTAAAGTGCTTCAAATGGTGCTGCCTTGATGCTAGCGTGACAACTGTTGTTCTATGAAAACTCGACTAATGGCAAATGATTTATCCAACCCTTTCCAAAGTCGATCACGCAAGCACGTAGCATATCCTCAAGGGTTTGGATGGTTCTCTCGCTTTGTCCATCAGTTTCGCGGTTGGTACGCAGTGTCATATCCAAACTCGTACCCAAAGCCTCTGAAGTGATCTCTAAAAATGTGATGAGAACTAGTTGTCACAGTCAAGTATGATTGTGACAGGTATCCCTTGTCTCGGGAAACTACCTCCTTTATGTATAACCTTGCAGCTTCTCCATAGGGTAGTTTCTCTATTTGGAGTAAATATGCTAGATTTAGTGAGTCGGTATTAAAATCACCCAAATTGTGCCATGACCTTGCGGTGGATTAGGAAGCTTGGTGACAAATTTCATGGTGATATTGTCCCACTTACTATTCAGGTATCTTGGGTTGTACCAACATCCCGATGGTCTTTGATGTTCGCTTGAACCATTGGCCACGTCAGGCATTGTAACATAGGTGGCGATGTCGGCCTTATATTGGGCCACCAATATAGATTTTCATTCATGATACATTTTGTCCGAACCTGGATGGACAAAGTATTTTGATTTGTGGGACTCGTGCATGATCACGTGTCTTAACTCTCCATAAATGGAACACTCCTACCATTTTTAAAACTAGGGTTCGTCCGCACGGGGTTTCCAACTCTCATTTGGTAGTCCTTCCTGAGCATACCTCCTACGTCTTCGTTCTTGAGATTTTCTGGTTTTTGTGCCTCGGTCTGAGCATTCAATATTTGTTTGGGAAGATCCAAGCCAATAGTCATAACTAAGGCTCGCACTCTTAATGGTTTACTTCGCTCTTTCCTGCTCAAAGCATCAGCCACAACATTTGCTTTCCCCGGGTGATAACGAATCTCACAATTGTAATCACTGAGCAACTCTAACCAACGACGTTGCCTCATATTCAACTCCTTTTGGTCAAGTATGTGTTGTAAGCTCTTATGATCCGTGAACACCATACATTTGGTTCCGTACAAGTAGTGTCTCTAAATTTTTAGAGCAAACACCACTGCACCAAGTTCTAAATCATGAGTAGTATAATTTTTCTCATGGTCTTCAAATGACGTGATGCATAAGAAATCACCTCTTGTTTGGCATCAATACTGCACACCAATCCATTATGTGACACATCTGCAATAAACAATGAAGTTCAGCTCTTGTGGGAGAGCTAGTAGGTGCGTACACAACTTAGTTTTCCACGTTTGAAAAGCTGCTTCTTGCGTGTCAACCCCATTCGACGGGCTACTTTTTTCTAGCGTTAGCTTGGTCATTGGCTTATCAATCTTTGAAAACCCTTCTATGAATCTCCGATAATACCCGCAAGACCTAAAAATTGACGAATCTCTGTTGGTGTTTTAGGAGACGCCCAATCTTTAATAGATTCGATCTTGGCAGGATCCACGTGAATGCCTTGACAGTCAATCACGTGACCGAGAAATTGTACCTTAGGAATCTAAAATTCACATTTTGAAAACATAGCATTAACTTCTCATTTTTAAGCAGTTCTAGATTGCCTTAAGGTGTTCTTCATGTTTATCTTGTCCCTTTGATAATAAATGGAGTATATCGTCGTTGAAAGACATATTACAAAACTTATCCAAGTAATGGTTGCCCACCGGTTCATGAGGTCCATGAATACCGCAGGTGCATTTGTCAAACCAAATGGCATCACTTGGAATTCGTAATGACCATACCGAGTCCTAAATGCCGTCTTTGGAATATCTTGTTCACGTACTCGGAGTTGATGATAACCCGACCTCAAGTCTATCTTCGAATAAACACTGGATCCTTGTAGTTGATCAAACAAATCATCAATCCTTGGGAGAGGTAAGGATTCTTTCACGTCTGGTTTATTCAATTCCGGAGTCGATGCACATCCAAAATGATCCATCTTTCTTTTGACAAACAAGACCGGAGCTCCCCAAGGTGAGGAACTGGGTCTTATAAAGCCCTTGTCGGATAGTTCTTGCAGTTGCTCCAACAATTCTTTCATTTCGGAAGGAGCCAATCGATACGGTGCTCGTGCTACAGGTGCAGCACCAGGCATCAAATCAATTTGGAATTCCACTTGTCGAGTCGGTGGAAGACCTGGCAATTCTTCAGGAAATACCTCAGGAAAATCTTGAACGATTGGTACGTCCTCAAGTCGCTTCTCTCCCGACCTGTCTTCAGTCTCTTTCGATGTAATATTGGCCAAAAAGACATGGTGTCCTTTCAACAAATATTTATGAGTTTTAGTGCATGAAATGATGTTCAGAAGAGTCTCGTTTCCCTGATTGCTCCCGTCGCCATAGATAATTAAAGTTTCATTTCCCCAGGGACATACGAACGATCTTCTTGACACAATCAATGACCGCGTGGTATTTGACAAACATCCTTGTGATCTATGACGTCGAACTACCAAGTTCTATACGGGCAATAAGTTGATGTGAATGGATGGGTCAGAAGTTTAACGGTATTATAACCCCGAATGATAGTGTTTATCCTATTATTTTCCGTCGGCTTAGTTCAAACATCGTAATAAATGGTCTAGTGTAGTGGGTGTTTATCAAATCAAAGAAGCTAATTGTGTGGATACAAAATCTTTTTTGTATCGGCACTAGTATCAAATAGAATAGAAGCATAGCAGTCGTTTAGAAGGAACGTACTCGTAACAACTTTAGAGGTCCGGGTTTGTTCCCGCATTGCCCACCACATAAACCTTAGCCAGTGCATTGTCATTCCCACGTTGATTACCACGGTTTCCATTCTTCAACTTAGGGCAGTCCCTCTTGAAGTGCCCCTGAACACCACACTCATAGCAAGTAACGGCATTTTGAGTTGCTCCGGAGTTCCCACGATTGTTATTATTATTTTTTGGACCGAAACTCCTGCAGTCATGAGCCAAATGGCCGATCCTCTTACATTTGTTACACCTGGGAGCACATGGCCCTTTGTGGTGATAGTTGCATTTTGTACACAAGGGCAATGACCCAGTGTACTCCCTCTTCTCACCAGTCCCGCAGTGTAAACTCCCAGTGTTCTGTCTCTTGTTTTGTTGTTGGTACCCCTGATTGTTTCCAGCATTAAACTCTATCTTTCCTTTATAGCCTCAGCTTGCCTTTCAAAAATAGTGATGAGTTTTTGGTTCATTTGATCATTGGCAAACTCGATTACATCACATTTTCCCGGATCATATCAGGAAGTCCACTCACATACTTCTCAACTTCATCAGATTCCTCTGGAAACATACGTCCACACATTAATGCAAGCTCTTTGGGAAAATGCAAAATGTAGCTCGGGGATATAATACTTTTTACCTTTAGGTTCCATAGTTCTATTATAACTTTTGATTTCACCCCTGGGCAGTATCTTGACCGTCATCACTTCTTCCATGCTTCAGTCCATGGCATAAGCAACCTCTTGTGTAAACCGCTTCTTGTGGAGTTCCACCAAGTAAGGGCATTCCCAATGAAAGTGCAAGTTGCGAACTTAACTTAGTTATCTGGAGCACAGTTGCTTATGTGGAACACTGATTCTATCTTTTCGAACCATTGGGATAGCACAACTACCCCTTCAGTACCCTTGAAGTTAAGTGGATGACAGTTCAGGAAATCTTTGTATGTACACTCACGCGGAGTGCGCGTAGCTCCTCTGGTTCCAGTGCCAGAATTGTGGCTTCCATCGCCATGACCATTCGTGCATATTTTCGTAAGAGTTGTCATGGTTAGCAAGTGCCGCAAAAACCCTGTCAGCGACCAGTTGGTCAATAGTAGCAGCAGTCATTGGGGCAGCAGCCCTTGCAGTTTTTGTAGCAGCAGAGTTCTTTTTTGGTGGCATATTGTTCTAAATCACAACAATAAAATACGTGAATTTTCATAAACATCACAACATGACATGGGTACAATATATAACATCATCACATCACACAGTGATTATATAACATGACTGGATCACCAACAAACCACAGACTTAAAATCTACATAAATAATACAACACCTCTTATATTAGTTGGAAAAAAATTACATGATTTGTTCGTTACACGATATAATAAAAAACAATACTGGTCCTACTTACCGTGCTAGATTGGAATGAAACCCCATTTACGTAGCCGCTACAATGATAGTTTGAACATGAAAACTAACCTAGGAATACTTACCGTGCCCTCTGGAACATCCGCCCAAGACCTGCTCTCTTGGCCTGAGTGATCGGATCTTCTCTAGAGTCGTCGCCAATGTCCTTGCAGTAATGAAAACTTTGCAGTCAGAGCTGCTATCAATGAATCCTGACATCGATACGGTGATCCTGACATTAAACGTGATACTGTATCCCTGAAGACTCATAGTCGGGACAGCGAACTAAATCCCATAGAGTGTGCCCAAGCCTCTCGGGAGACTAGAGCCTCCTGATCCAAGAGTCGGGCAGTCTCATAGTGGTACTGCCTATCATCGACCAATGCCTCAACCGTCTGATGTATCTGAGTCTGTCGATCCTGGGTATCCTCAATCACAGCATAGATGTCCTGGGTGTCCTGCTCCTGCACTGCAGCAAGCTCAGTCACCCTAGTGTTGACTCCCTCGAGGGTCACTGGTGCAACCTCCTCGGCAGTCTCTCTCGGGTCTACCCAAGTATCTCTGATCCCATAGCCGACTGCCTCGGCTCTCTGTCGTCTGGCTTCGGCATCCAGAGTGCCGACAAACCCATAATCTACCCTACGACCTCCAGTAGGCCTAGGGACAGCAGTCGAACTCTCCCCCACCTCATATCTCGATGCGGGAGTAGTAAGACATAACCTCTTACGAGGTGGTAGTTCGGCCTCGGGAATATCCACCCTGCTGTCGACTGGTGGTATGAACAATGAGTCTGGTAGTGGTGGTAGTGGTGACGATGGTAGAGGTGGTAGTGGAGGTGATGGTAGTGGTAATGTTGCGGGTACGGGTGGTGGTAATGGTGATGAAGCTCTCAATCTACCCATGGCAGCTCTAAAGCCTGGGGATGCACGCACATGGTTAGTGCTACCATATGGGTGAGGTAGTCTAGGAAGTGGTGATGAAGGAAGTACGGGTGCAGCTAAACACCTAGCAAGGCGTTCCTCTGCAGAGGGTGGTAATAATGAGATGAGTGGTGAGGGTGGTGGTGTAGGTAAGGCAAGAAGTCTCTCGACCTCCTCCTCAGGTGGCAATAGTATAGGTGCCTCTGGTCGGATAGATATCCTAGCAGTAGTAGGATATACTGGGGGTGATGGTGGTGTAGGTACGGGCTCATCAGCCTCAAGTGCCTTTGTATCCTCTGCTGAAGGAACAGGTACATCAGAAGGGTTGGCCGGAGCTAGATGCTCCTCCTCCTCCTCCTCCTCGAAGGGCTCCTCATCTTCATCGTCAGTGTCATCATCATCATCATCGTGTCGTCATCATCTCATCTTCTTCATCCCCTCCATCCGCAGGATAATCAGCATGCTCCTCCTCGGAATCCTCCTTCGAATCCTCCTCTGGATCAAAGTCAGCCACATACCCTGGAGACATGGCAGTAGGTAAATCAACAGGAGGTAATGGCTGCTCCTTCGTTGGGAACACATGCTCATCCGGGAGCGTTACATTACAAATCAATAGCACAAGATATGAGAACGACCTCAAAAAGAGTAGTTTAAAATACGAGTCATTGGATTTAATTGAAATGTTTGATACAAAGCACGAAGGTTAAATAGTTAACATTTGAAATAAAGATTCTAGTTCTATAACAATCGTCCGAAATATAATGACTCCAAATCTTTCTGAATGACTCCAAAGACTATCCAATGTAATCTTGTGCACCTCGTGCATCATTGACCTAGAAAACATGCTTAAAACGTCACATATAGTTGGTGAATTCTAGGTTTATTGTAAAATGAATGTAGGACCGTTTAGATTTCAAAGTGTATCATAATGCAACAGATGCAAACATCACAAATGTAATTACGTTTTCCTAAGCTCATGACACCGAAGCTCGACATGTTTGTAATGCAATATAAACTTTGCACATTGCACGTGATGATGTTCTACCCGCAACTCCGAATCGACTGTATACAGTGGGTTGGCTCACTCATTTGACACCTGTGAGAGCTACTCACCCAGATGGGGATGTCAACCCCAAATAGATCTATTTATAACATTCGCGCTCACACAAAGTAATTAACAGTTCATGATAATGGGCTCAAAGGGTTATCGCTACTTAAGCAAACACGTAATCATGATAAAATGTACACTTACGTCCAATTTGTAAAACAAAGCATGTTTCTCACCCCAAAAGATATAAAACATTTATCCAAAACGAGTAAAAGTGGGATATGACTCACATTAAGTAATGATAGGTAGAAGCAAAGTAGTGGCACGAAAATGATGCAAAAGACTTTATCCGCAACCTATGAATAAATAATACATATTCACTAAACGGAAGAGTAATAATATAATTACTTGCAAATTCTTGTCCCTAGTGTGTGCTTGAATATACTTGAATTAATGATATTGGAAAATGATTTTTCTCATTTTAAAATAGTCAACTTTATCGGGTCAACGTGGTCAAACCGTAAGTATATAATTTATGACTTTGGACATTTAAGAAACTAGGTCGTCTATACTTTAAAATATTAGTTTAGGTCGGTCCTTGGTTTGGTCTCTAAGTACGTTAATTAATTCGATGAAAACGTTGACGTTTACTTTTTGAGTTAAACTTATATTTTACCAAGTTTTTAACATGAGTCGTCTTAGAGTTTTACGATTAGGTTACGGGTTCGTTAATTGACGACGTAAAAAAGTAAAAGTATATTTGAAAACTCCGTTGGGTAGTCTACAACTTTCATTAAATGAGTTTCGTCTAAACACGTTGTTTAAGTTGTTAAAAATGAGGCTAAACACGTGTAAGTCGCAAGGGCAGTTTTATACTTAGAAATAAATGGGTTATTTTAGCATGTACTGTGTGCGTGGTCAGAGTTTCAAAGTCGTTTTTTTGTCTCGTTGCTTAACATTAGAACAAGCTAAAAGTACTTTTGAAAACTATGGCCTACTGGCTACAATTTACTTTTTATAAGCTTTGTGAGGCGGGGTCGTTATCTAGGTCAAAAAGGTGATCAAAGATAGGTGCACACGTTGCGCATGGCTGCCATGAACACTAAAGTGTTCGACAGAATGTGTACACCAGGTTGGAGTGCCCTTTTAAGTCTTAAATTGCGGGGCTGGTTTTAACGGAAACTGAGTGAGGTTTGTCTAGTTATAGTGCTACTTCTGGCTACATGATATGCTTTTATTAGAATTAACCCTAAACCTATGCATGGTAAATCATGGAGCAAAAAGGCTCGTTGGCTGTTATAGGAAAAAGTTTAAACATGGCAGTTTGCCAGTTTCTACACGAAACTTTAAGACTTCATAACTAACTCATTTCTCCACCAATTTAGGTGATTCCAGGGGCAAAATACTCACGACATGTCCAAATTTTGAAAGTAATTAGGTTTCGATTTTATACTTATGTCTAGGGGTCGAACAATGTGCCTAAATGTTACAAGTGTAGGCTGCGTTTTAAATTATCAATACGTATACGTTTTTGCTTGTAGCCAATTAGTGAGCCTAAGTTACAAATAGTTGTGCACTCTAAACCTAATACCCTAGTTTAAGCATGGTCCATATTCCTCTTCTTTTCGCTTGATCAATTTTATAAGGGTTTTACTAGTTTATTCGAAGTACATCAGAAAGTAGCGAAAAGGTGTTTGTTTTGAACTTGGAATTCGGCTAATCCTAAACAAGTATCTATTAAATCTTCAAAGAGAGCCTACTACATGAATCTATAACCACCTATACTATGTTTTATAACTTATATAGGGTGTTTCATGGGTTTCATCATATCTTCGACTCATTTCACAAAGCAACAGGAGATAGATTTTTTTTAAAACAAGTTCAAGCACACATCTATGACGTAAGGATTGTATATATATAAGATGATTAGCAAAGAGAGATAGCTCACAAGGCTCAAGGGCGAATGTGGAAGGATTTGGCCCAAAGGGAGTGATGGAAGCTCGACTCCTTCTTACCCCTTGCGTATACACGAATTAAGCACCCAAACAAATGGCTACTCGCAACTGTTTGAACCCCTAATGCAACCGAGACACACCACGAATACAACCTCTTCTTGTTTGCTTGCGTTGTGAATAAGAAAAGCAAAAGGAACGATTTATAATGTTAGGGTTTTTGGAGTTTTATTGTTGTTCCACGTCTGATAGATGTACAGATTGGCTGGTGTCGAACCAAGAATAACAAAGGGGTTTAAAGTTGATGATTTATGGTTATGAGAGGCTTGTGGGGATCCATACTCGGCCAAGGTTTTATAATCGAATAAGAGAGTAAGGAGACTAGTCAAAATATAGCTCACAAGTGTGTGTAGATACAAATGGGGCAAGCATCTTTGCTACAGGATGTAAAAGCCATTTACTGTTGGTTTCTTGTGAGAGAAAAAGAGGAATAGCAGCTAGTTATCACGTGTTGTTGTGGATTTAGGAGAAAAAGGAAGTATGGGCTTTTAACTGCTGGACAAAAAGGGTTATATTAGGATAGGATTCTTGTTACCTCTTTGGATAATTCGGTTTGGAGAGCTAGCAATGAGGGGTACACGATTTTTATGGGCTAAGTTGTAGGGATTTTCACTTTTAAGTCTCCCCTAATTTTCTTTATTCATATACATTGAATTTTTGGGCTCACATGATATAGCTAATGCTATTTAAATGTTCTACTATATGAATTAAAGTAATGTCTAAAACAAAAAAGTAACGGCAATTTAAATGTTCTACTATAGTGTTAGGGTTACAAAACCTTAAAGCTATGACAATTCTATGAATGACTCGATTTGATACTTTGATACTGATACATAGAATTCTATACCCTATGTCCTCCTTTTATACACCAAGGAGTCCTAATGGGATTACAATATTTTCCTAAGTTATCATAATCTTCTAAACAAATAACTTATACATATATTTTACAAAAATATCTCATGCATATCCCACGAGCAATCTTTATCTTTTCTCTTAGCAGTCTTTATCCTTTCAGCAATTGTAATCTTTTAGCAGTATTAACTTTCAACACCAACAGTAGTAACTTTTGTACCAGCAGCATTAACTGTGTACAAGTAGCATTAACTACTTAGAAAGTTTTCTTCAATCTTCATCAGTAGTACTAAGTTACACTAACAGTACTAACTTTACTCTAATAGTACTAACATTACTAGCAGTGGTAACTATCAGTAGTAATATACACTAGCAGTAGTAACTAGCAGTACTAACTACTTAGCATATTTTTCATTAAGATTACTAACAACACTAATTTATGCTTAGCAGCAGTAACTAATACCTTAATAGCAGTAACTTCAAGAAGGCTTTTAATCCCAACACATCTCGGCATCTAGATTACTTGGTCTGTATCACTAGATTCAGTTGAATGATAGGTTGCATACAAAAGCACGTAAACAAGTATCATGTGATAAACATAATCAATAATTCAACGATAAATTAAGCAATCGAGATAAACAAAATCAAATATTCAGATCTTTATAACAAAGGCTAATACCCGAACGTATTATCCTTTAAACGAGATAATCAATACAAAAGTAATTATTTAGCCAAGGTAAACTAATCGAGTTAACGAATGATACCAAAAACTGAACGATTACAAGTGTATATGAATTACACGTTGTCTCTTTTGGAATTGATAACGTTGCTCGACCTCTTCTGCTCTTTTTCTCCTTTGAAAATCAACTTTAATGGTTTAGGTATCAAGAATATGATTTAGCACACGTAAAACTCATTTTTGAGTTTTCTATTTATAAGGTCTAGAATTGGGTCGATATGGCGTATCCAAAGTCTTGGATACGACGTATCGAGGGTTTCTTGGAGTAGGGACCATGTTTGATATCTTCCAGAATCTTCACATTCTATATCTTGAATACGGCGTATTGCCTTCTTCTGGATACGGCGTATTGATCTTGTTTCCTTCGTGGTCTTTGGTGAAGTCCAGGCATGGATACGCCGTATCTTCCTTGACGGATACGATGTATTGGTATGTCAGAATCAGTAATCTTTAAAATATCTTCTTTTAAGCTCCAGAATGCGCTCCTTTTAGTTAATCTTTACCATGTACTCTATAATTACTGCAATTCTCAAATACAAACGATTAAGTAACAATTCTTTTGCAATAATTATACAAAATGGGTTAATTACATGGGATAAATGATGCTATAAAAGTGACGTTATTTGATGTCATCAAGGAGACATACTACCAAGCATAAGACATGCCACCTCATTTTACGCATCATACAGTGCTTCATAAGCATCGCGCACAGCTTGAGATGCTACAAGATAAGGAAGAGGGGTCATAGGTTGTTCCAAATGAACTAGTTTCCCTTCAGACCTAAGAACGATTCTTAAGTTTTGGAACCAGTGCGTAAAGTTTGGTCTAGTAAGTTTCTCATGTTGGAGAATTGACCTGATAGTCGTATTATTTGTTTTTTGGGCAGCAGCAGCCATCTACAAAACAATCAAAAGTTCAGAAAATATTAGTATTTTTGATAATTAACCCTTATAAAATTAACTACCCATGTTTATTGCAAAAATAAACAATTAATTTTAGTAGAAGTCTAAGATCCAACATGACGATATACCATTAATGCAGTTGATCTACTAGAAATGGTATAACTCAAAAGGTAATCATCGGGTGATAATTGTCAACATGTGCAACTCTTAGTTTTATGGGGCACAAGGCAATATAATCCAGAATTATAATGTCAAGTAGCATGTTTCACCCCATCATGTGCCTTGGGGTCGAAGGTCTGACCAATCATACTCGATATAAGTCGTCCAATACTCCATCTATAATTTTACAGTCTCAGGTCTGACCATACGATTGCTATATTACCTTGTTTTGCAAATTCACCTAAGACTGTCTTAGAGTAAAAGAACAAACTCAAGTGATTTCATACTTGGATGGCACCGACTTATCTTTTTAGGGTATAAATTGATAAAACAACATTACCAAAATTTGTGTATAAGGAACCATGCATAAAACCTTATGACACTAGTTTATTTTAAAACCTTTCCAATTTTGTTTGTTTTAAAATTTTTCTATAAATCCCTCAATTTTAAAAAATTTCATGCCATTTATAAAATTAGGGTTGCCATTTTTATAATATTTCTAAGTATAAGAGATCTTACTACGGATAAGGTTAATTCCCCATGGGAAATAATCAAACCCTAGTAACAACTAACGACATACTTAAAATACTGCGTTATAGAACGTTTACAAGAAAATTACAAAATTTACGTGTATAGTCCATGATTTTGTATAGTGTATGTATCAATATACACATAATAAACATCATGCACTTTTAGTCTATATTAATTTTTGAAAATCGTTTTTGCATAATTATAAAACGCCACAAATATAAAACATGTAAAACATATTAAGCAAAATTAATCATACTAAACTAAAATCAGTTACGCAATTAATTCAACAAAGGGTCTTCCCTAATATTGCAATTAAATAATTCACATAACAAATTCTCATGCATATAGATATATAAGCTTCATAAACCATGGGTTACATTGCATGCATGTAATCCATGGTTGATAATTTATAACAGGATAATTAAGCAACAAATATTTATAGCAAATCTAAAACGCAATTAAAACAATTAAACCTTTTAGATTAAATCATGTAAAATATATCCCTATATATTATTACCTTAATTATGTGACCAATTTTAAGCAAGATTATTTCTCTAAATAATTTCCTAAAATATATTTTCACATAAAAAGAAACAATTACACATATATAGGCGCCGGATTTTACATTTAATTTATGTTTTTTTATGTAATTACTACGCTATATGATATGGCTCGTGATGCTACTGTTAGAAATTGTTATCAAATAACCATAAAATTACACATAATATTCTACGAGTTACGCAACGGATATTATTCATATAGCATAAATAATTAACACATAAAACATAAATAAGGAGGCATACCGTTAGCAATCAAGCTAGTGACGAACGCAAGAATCTTTGACTACACGCACGTGTGTAATAAACATGCTTACCGAAAACTACTCCAAGTTACTAAAGTAAGTAACCTCCACGCGGTTCATACACTACACGTCAAGCAGTATCACCCAAATGCTAGTTCTTGACCAACGACTATGTGAACACTAGTAAACAAAACCAGAAAACCCTTGGTTCTTGGTTTCTGCGATCGAACAAGAGAAGAGAAAGAGACAAGGGATTCAGAATAATGAGCTATAAGATCCTTCTTACATAGGGATAGATTTAGGGTTTACCTAAATTACATTCCTTGTAGGAAAAGATAGCTCAAAGCCCAATCCAGCCCCCTTTGGGTCTAGGTCAGTCGAACATAAGCCAAACACCCATTGGGTTAACATTTTTACTTTTCTAATTATTTATGGTTAATTACATTTAATTACCTTGTTAGTGCAAATATTACGATATTTGTTGGACCACGATCTAGCTCATCTAGGATATCATAATCATGATTGATAAACTTGCAGCGGAATAATAAATAAGACAATCATAATTAAGAAC
>BQNB010154187.1:3553-15551 GCA_026074375.1 Tanacetum coccineum | reverse complement strand
GCTCACAACCGATGTTGCAGCCTTCTAAAGGACTGAGGTTTAATAATGTTGCAATAATAACAGGAATAAAGCCAAATTTCAACTCTGGGGTTATCTAAATAAAGCCTTCATCTCTGGACTTATAGTTGAGTTGTTGCGGATGCCAAATTTCAACTCCGGGGTTATCTAAATAAAGCCTCCGTCTCTAGACTCGTAGTTGAGTTGTTGCGGATGAAATAAAAAGGATAACCCCTGAATCATGCGAAATTAGAACCTTAATGTATACCTTATTCTCACCATATCGTCTCTTTAGGAAAGGATTTCAAACTAATTATGGTCTAAACCGGGTTTACTTTATATTAATAAGGACATAATTTATTTGTCACCAATAATAATAAAATCCTTAGAGGAAATTAGGAATAAGGGAGGAAAAGTAAGTGCACAATTACCTTTTATGAGTAGTGTTAGCATCATAACTTGTTTTTTTACAATGATCTTGTTTTTAAGCTTGGCTTGGAGAGGTGAAAGTCGGGAACGATGAATTTATCTTTTTAGTCACTTAAAGTGCTTTTTGCTCCATGATCCTAAAAGTTATCAAAGAATAATGAAAGTATTACATTATGTCACATATGAATAAGTGTAAGTTGTAAATTATGAAAATTAAAAAATTATCAAAAAAAAAATTTTTTAAAAAGAAAAAAAAGAAAAGGGTAAAACGGGGGTGCTTGCGAAATTAAATGATTTTTGAACCTTTTAATGGACCTTGTCTGTTCTTGTTTGATTGCGAGGGGTTATAAGTTAAAAAGGGATAAAATTATTTATTTCCGAGTTTGTTTTATTTACATTGCGTGTGGGACCAGCAATGGCATAGTGTGGGAGAATTTAATATTCGCTAAAATACACATCTTTTACAACCCAAAAAACACTATTAATCGGACTAAAAATGCTAAAATATGCTTTATTATATTGCAAATATGTTTGTTTGGTATTTTTATGTCTAGCAGGTAAAAACGATTAAAAATGGAGCAAAAACGAGTATTTTCGGGTTCGTCTCAATCAAGAGTGCTTATTATTCAAAATCAAAATGAAGTCGTGAAAAGTCCCCGATCACACCATTGGAAAGAGCACGAAATTACGAGTCCAACGGTGCCGGCCTTGTATTCTTGAACCTTTCCTATGTGAACCTTTTATGCCTTATTTGAACCTTAAGCTTAAATGAACCAACCCACTCTAATTAATAGATAAAAGGAATATTGGGTACATTTATAAACAAGAGGAAGCATTGGCTAAGTGGTCACCTAGGACTCCTTTGAGCCTTTGCTCGGGAGGTCCAGGATTCGACCCTCGCCAATGTGCTCTTTTTGTATTTAATCTTTGACAGGTTCGGAGTTTGGCTTGGGCATTGAAAAGAGGCTCGGTATTGGCTCGAGAGGCGCGGCACGGGACTCACGAGTCCCCGAAAAAAAATTTTTCCAACAATAAACTTATCTATTAATAGCTGGAAGGCCACGTGGCTTCGTCTGGTTGGTGGATCCGCTTGATGGTGTGTTGGCATTTACGAAGCTTGGCATTGATGGTGGCTATTTAAATGCGTATCCCCAACGCATTGAAAAACTGGGATAGATAAAAAAAATTTATGCCCCTTTTTCAGTTTTTAGATATACCATTTTTTTAGTGATAGTTTTTTTTATGTAACCTCAGCTTATTATAGTTTTTGTACTAGCTTATTTGTCTTTTGTAACGCTTAGCTTATTAAAAGCTTTTGTTCCAGCTTATTTTCTACATATTGTAAAAGATTTTCTTTAGCTTATTAATGGAAGTTGGTGTTTATGTTTTGTCAAGTTAGCTTAATCTTCTTTTTCTCTTATTTGTTTCTTAAGCTTATTTCATAAGCTTGTTTTCTGTGCTTATTCAACGAGCTTATTCATAAATAAGTATGAAATCATATAAGCTATTTATTAGTTTATTGGATTTTACTCATTAAGCTAGGACACCGTTTCTATTTCGAGGACTCTTTAGTTTATATAGCTATTTAGTTCTCATTTCAGTTAGCTTATTCGATAGTCTTTAGATTTTTGGTATTATCATGTTAGATCAAAAGTACTCAAAATGGAAGTTTAAAATTGTTATAAAATTTTAAGCTTAGTAAAATAGAAACGGTTTGTGGGCTTTTGATTTGAATTGCGTCTTGGCATTTTTATGTTTTTACTTAACTTACGTTTGTGGTTTGTGTATTAGCATTTGGAGCATTTGATTTGGGCCCTTCAAGTGTGTTTTAGTTTTTCGGATTCGATTTTGGCCTCTTGTGTTGTTGTACCTTTGTGCCTTGATTTTATTTTTTGGTCTCATCTTAGGGAAAAAAAAGTAAGGGCTATGCATTTTTGCATTAGTATTAAGCTTAAGATTGTTGGTGGACAAGAAGTTGTAATGGACCGGAATGATTATTGCAACTTATATATCTTGGTTACTGTATTAAACTATAACATTTTGTTCTTGATTGAGTTCTTTGTATTTTTTAGATAAGTACGCGTTTTCAAAACTGTCAACTTATGAGGCGCGGAGCTTAAGAGTTTATTTAGCTATACCGAATTTGATTATTTGTTTTAGCTAAATAAATCGGGTGGTATTCGTTTATTGTGGTTCTTCAATTCGGTTCAATTTTCTATTTTTTTTTTCAATACTTAGAGTACATTTATTTTATCGTTTTATAATATATTTGCCTATTTGATTTTTGCCATGCTTAGTGTAGATTTATTTTTGTCGTTAAATGCTATGTTTTTTTTAAATTGTATTTCGTTATGAGTAGTGAGTAGTTTACTTGTGTTTGCTAAGTGATTAGTGATTTGGAATTTAAGTGCGGTTTTTAAAAGGTTTAAAAAATTAATAGTCATTAGAATTTTCCAATTTACATACCGTCATTTACTTTTAATGCAATTTAAATACTTGTCATTTATTTTAAAAAGCATTTTACTTTACTTGTCATTTAATTTCTTGAAACTTGTTTTTTAAGGATTTTAATTCGTTAAACCTAAGCCCGCACTTAAGGAACATTTCACGTCACTTAGCAAGCATATTAGTCATTTATATCTTTTAGATCAATTTTAGTTTAATCTTGTAGTTTTAAATCTTAGAATTAATATTAGTTTAATTTTTAGTATAAAAATAGTTTAACACCAAAACCAAAAACTTGAATGACAATCAAGCTCGATTTACAACTTGAACGTAGATTTCCATTCACCTCTCGCCGAGGAAATGACCCGGAAGGTTTTTGAAATTGCTTTGGTTAAAAGCGATTTTCTAGAACCCGACGGAAATATTATACTATATTATTATTGATATCCTCCTTATATATTATATATTATATATAGTGTGTTTGGACAGAATCAGTGGTATAAAGGGTTGAGACTAGGTAGAGGTCTTGGGTTCGAGTCTTGCTCACCCAAGACTTCCTTAGTTTCCCCCTTTTTTTTATTTTTTTTATGCAAAAACTTTTGAACAAACTTTTAAAAAAGCTAAAAATAAGAAACTTTTGTGAAACCAACTTTTTTCAAAATCAAAAATAAGCTAGAAAACAGCTTATCAATCAGACAGAAATAACTTTAAGTATTTTTGGTTTTTTCACAAATTCTTATAAACTTATAAGCTAAATTAAGCTAAAGCCTAAACTGAATAAGCTACAACTATCCTACACTATTCTAATAAGCAAGTATGAGCAGGAATTAATCAAAATTACAAACAATAAGCTGAGAAAAGCCTAAAAGCATTTTTTTGCTTAAGATTGTTAACCAAACAGACAACCAAGGAACTTTGAGCTTATTTTTAAGCCATCAAATGGATCCTTATGGACTAGTGACTTATACCATTAGAAAGCCTGACCTATAAGCTACTTAAAACAGCAATAAAAAAGTATTTTAAAATCTATTTAAACTAAGAAAATGCTTATTGTAAAAGCCTACTTATGCAGTTTACTCTATTTTTTTGATTTTTTTATGAAAAGCAAAGGACATATTTGCAGATCAAAAACAGATACACAAATAAGCTATTTAACTTGAAATAATCCCTAACCTATCTAATTTGGCCTATAATCTACTTGTGCTTGAAATTTCAAAAACTAACTCCTACAACTACTGACTTAAATTTTGAATTGAAAAAGGGCTTTTGGCTGTTTTTGAATGCTGATGCATTTGACACATTCATATCCAAAACTCAAAACTAAATGATGCAGTCTAAAAGACTTGATTCTATACTAGTTTAAACACTAAAACAAGAGTGAAACACTAGCTATTTTAACTGTAAACAGATCAATGCTCAATAATGGAATGAAACTGAGCTTAATTTCTTAGATTCATATAACCAATACATACACCTTAAAGAACTTGAATTGACTAAACAAAATCCTTAAATCCTAACTTATAAACTTTAAAATGATGTTTAAAAACAATCTAAAGAACCAAAAGGATCCTGGCAGTATTAACTTGAGTTAATACTGCCTTGAACCAAACACCCCTTTAGAAAATTTAAACTCATTATCAGCTTATAATTTTGAGAATTAAGGTTCAAACTTCAAATTCCAGATATTACAAAGCTTATAACAAACCTAAAGAACAGATTTCAAAAAGCAAATAAGCAGGAACAATAAGCTAACAAGATATGCTATTATTTTTGGTTTTTTCAACTGTTTTATATCAAAAACATGTAAAATCAAATCTACACTAATAACTGAACATTTTAAGCATCAAACAACTAAAATATACAACAATAAGCTAATCTAGCAATTATAAGCAAACATTAAGCAGTATTAAGCTAAAGTACAATTTTAAGCTATAAAATGAAAATTTGAGAACTTACAAGAGCCTTAGCACAAACAAGGCTCATTAAATTGCTCGAGGAGCTACTCAACAAGCTCCAGCTTATCTTAGGATAAGCTGGTGTGGTCTTGGAAGCCCATCCAGGTCTGGCTTCCCTTCCATTTAAAAGCTGAGGTAATTTGATGGTAGGATTTGAGAATTTTAAAGCTCAGTTAAGCTTTGAGAGCTTAACTGAGTTTATAGCTAGCTTATAAGTGATTTTGAAAGCTTATTGAGCTTAATAGAACAGTAGAGAGCTTATTAAACCATTATGCATTAAAGTAAAAACATCAATTGAAATTTGAACATTAAGTAAACTAAAATTTTATTGATTATGAAAACTGAATACAAGCTTGAAAAGAGAGTTACATTAATTGAAAACAATATTAAAAACATTACAATAAGCTAAAATTCATTAGTTAAAAGCTACACTAAGTAAACTACACTAGATAACTCCTTTTTCTGTGAGTGAGGTGAACTCCTTTTATAGGCAAGAGTGGATGCTTCTAGGTCCTTTAGACGCTCCCCCAGCTTTTAATTTTAGCCTTTGATTTTTAACCAATCATTGGATCCTGATTTAAAGCCCTTGGATGAGAATAGAAGCACATGGATTGCCAACGCGGCAATTCCATTTGTTTGGAGCCTTGTGCTTCTTTTGCACTGATTTTAATGTAAAAAATCTTCATTTGGTGTGTTTCTTTGAAATACACGTGTCATTCCATGTTGTAAGCTTAGCCAATCATTGCCTTTGGATGACGTTTCTCTTGCTGACATGGAGCTTAGTACTTGAATCATTTAAGCCATGTAGGATAAGTAGGTTTTATCTACTGATTTTGACGCAGGGTGAATAAGAACGATGGGTGAATAGTGAAAACTTCTTTTCGAGCCTTTTTTTCCTTTTTATTGTTTTGTTTGAGTATTTTGACCGAGACTAAAATGGTTTGACTTTAGGCTTTAAGGGTAAACGTGCCAAGGTTTTATTTGGGTTCAGTAATATGGTTTTGGGTTTGGTTAATTGTTAAGGGTAAATTTGGACTTAACGACCCTTAGTCCCTATGTATTAAAGGACTAACTGTGTTATTGGTTTAAGGACTTTTGGTGAAAATGGTTTTGCATTAAGGGCTCATTTGGAATTTTCAAAGTTTTGTCTTTTCAAGAGTTGACCAATGTTGACCTTTGTTGACTTTTGTTGACCTTTGTTGACAAACATCCGGCTCTTGTGTACTTTTTCCGTCTCATGTTCGTTTTTGCCCGGTTTTTAGCTCTTTTCTTATGATTTTTTGAAATATCCGTACTTACACATCATAAAAGATAAAATACACAATATACAAGCATAATATGCATTATTTTATCTTCTTAGGGTCATTTTTGGTATAAAACGGATATGTGATTTCTCACATATCAAAATTCCTTAAACTAAGTGATTGTCGTGTCCTCGCGCAATGTTATATGCTCTAAAACCAAATACTCCAAAACTTCCCCAAACTATTCCTTTGAAAAGTAGCAAAGTCTTTTGTAGGGAGAGTTAAGAAATCACAAGTTTTAAAACACCCCGTTTCCCCATTTTTTCAAAAATTTTTCATTTTTATAATTTTCATAATTTCCAACTTACAACTTATTCATGTGTGACATAATGTATTGCTTTCATTATTCATTGATAACTTTAAGGATCACAGATTGGTTGGTGCAAGGGAACTTGAGATGGACCTATAGATGATCAAAGACAAGTATGACTTTGTCATACTCAGTGTTCTTTCATAACAGGTCCAATCTCATTATCTATCGTGTGAATATGTAATATATGTAGTGTAGACTAGTAAAATACGCCAATATATACAGTGTTTGAGTACAAATTTTCAATAATTTTCTAGTAAATTCAAAATCTTTCAAATTAATGTACTCAACACTATATATAAATCCCTCATAAATTGAGGGAAAGCATTAAAATGTTCCTAATAAGGGCTTGCGTAATAATCCGAAACAATTTTCTTTTTCTCCCCAAACAGTTATTTTCAAACATATTTAATCAATAGATATCGTAAAATATCAAGATATTGACTATATTTTGATAAGGGGAGAAAATGTGATTAAAATATATAACTTATAACATGTGATCAGTAAAGACTTTAGTAATATCTCCTCCCTCACCATGCTAAACAATTTCGGTTATTGATGCATGTGTTGAGGGGGAGCATTTCTGATAAGTAAAAATACAGAGGTACAAATTTTTTGTTATATATCACAAGTACCTTGATTGAGTTTTTACAAATGGTTTTTACACGCAATTGAGACAAATACCCAAAGACGACCATAGCACTTACTTTTTATCAGTAGTTATATGTGGTTAAGTATAGGTATTCGTTCACATGATCTAGCCAGAACCGGAGGGATCTACCCATGGACATTCCATTAGATAGAAATAGAAGTCCTTAGGTATGTTACAAAAGGAGTAAAAGTGAGAAGGGAATATAACAGACAAGACAAAGCTATAACACTGGAACAAACCCAACCATAGGTGTTAGTGATGAAGTCTTAGGTAAGCATTAAAGGGTTGAAGATGAAAAAAGAAATGTAAGGATAAAAGGTGTAAAGAAAGAAGCCCTCCATACACTTAGGCAGAAACTAGGTCAATACATATGCTATCAGAAACACTAAGATGTTGTCTGGTATTGAAGATAGACATCATGGACCCAGTGATGCAAATCACAACCCTCCCTAGCCACTCAAGGTCTCTCAAAAGACACTTGTTTCATTTCTCACAGAGATTAAACATATTTCTATCAACTCTCTCACTCCGAGTTAGTTGGTATTGAAAAGGTGGCAGTCTGCTCCAGCCTCTGATTACTAAACCAAAGTGCACTATCGAGTCTAGAGCCATAAAAGAGATCATCCATAAATCTCATTAGGACACTAATCCAAAATATACTTGTTATTCATACACTATGAAAACAAGAAATATCTTAAGAGTCGATATGCCAGAACATCAGAGTGATACTTAAGTATTCATAGTGATGATGGAAATCCTTTGAGAGCTAACATCAAACAAGCTTTGCGGTAGGTGACTTGTGAGATCCTATATGGGTCAAACTTGTGACAACTGAATATCATATATCGGTTCAGTATACGGATTGATGGATGAATTTTGAAAAGATAAACTTGTTGGTGTGTTATAAAACTCTTTATTCCTTAACACACCAACTGATTTTCCTAAAATCAATTTTCAATCTTATATCCATGGGAAGCCTCACAAGGGTATCTGGACATAGGAAAGCTGAAAACGAATTAACGACTCAATCAGGAAGATAGTAACTTACCGATTCACTCTTACCGTGTTGTCTGCTTTGAGACGCTCTGGGAACGAGAACGGATAGTGCAGATGTGAAACCTTGTCATGGAGATTCTTTTGAATTCTACCAGATCACATGCATTATTTATATTGATTAACGAGGAACCGTGGTTATTACAACCATATTCGACGAAATAACAAAGACACTTTCGTCCATATATGTTGATTATCACTAACCTGAACCTGTAGGTATTCCTGGTGGTGGCAGCAGCTAGTCCTAGATGAGTCAGATTCATAGCCACATGCTCATACTCGACCAACATATGTAAATACATCATGCAAGCACAAGCACATGTTTCAAAAGACTTTCGTTACTCTGATACTCCACGTCTTCCTTGAAGTCATAAAGTGTTAAAGTTGAAGAAATTTCAAGAAAGATGGTTATACAAGCTTTTAAGATGAAGTAAGGTATAAGCATGTTGGTCTGAAGGTCACAAGATCACAAGAAGGCAAAAGATTACAAGATGATGAAAAGAGATGATGTATGGCTGATGATCTCAAGAAGCTTATGATCACAAGCAAGTCAAGTTAAAAGAACAAGCTCAAGCTTACAGTCTAAAGATCACTACACATTTCACAAGATAAAGACAAAAATTCAAGACTACAAGCAAGACGGCTAAGCTTAAGTTTTTATAAAATGGAGTGACCTCCCTTAGGGGGAGATTGTTATAAATACGAAATAGTCTCGGTCACTCCTAAAATGTATTACGTAGCTCATAGTTAAGTGTTTAGTAAACGTTGTGTAAAAGTAAGCTAATCGGGCCAAGCCCATGGGACAATAAGCCCATGATCGGCCATGTATGGAGTATAAATACCCTCTCCTTCCATGGAGAGGGTGTTGGTTCATTCTCTAATAACACATTTCTTTCTCTCTCTAGTTTGTTCCAACCACTCTCTCTTTCTAGATTTCTTTCTTCATTTTCATAGATTGGTGTGTGACTTGATATTCTACACAAAACAATAGTTAACTGAAGAAGATGGAAGTAGAAGACCACCGTAGGAAGTTTAAGTTTTCTACTAATAAAACGTCTATAATTGCGTGTAATGACAGTTTCAATGCTATGATTTTGAATGTTAAGTTTGTTTGTGTGACCTGTGGAAAATGTGTGTTGAATGAAAATCATGATTCGTGTGTTCTACATTATATTAATGGCATGAATTCTAGAACTAAAAAGCCCATTGTAATACCTATTAGTACTAGAGAACCCAAGCAAATAGTGAACCAATCTGTAGAAATACCCAATAAGAAAACACTGCTTTAGAATCCACTATCCAGAAATCTAGAAGTAGATTAAGAATGATTTACGAGAACTTTTATAAGACATGCAAATGGTGGTACACGAAACTTACACCACTTGGATATAAATGGGAACCTAAGTCTAAAACAGGAAATGCAAAAACGAATGTTAGTTTGCCTCTAGGAACTGAATCTATGTCTACTAATATTTCGGAACCCACGTCTGTTAGGGGATCAAATTTGTCCAACACTCCATTGTCTTCTAATTAATTTACAGCTCATAGAAATCACCATGTTCATCGTCGACTCTGGGTGCACAAAACACATGACATGAGATCTTAAGCTTTTAACTAATTTCGTAGAGAAATTTTTGTGTACGATACGATTTAGTAATGATCAATTTGCACTGATTCTTGGATAAGGATATCTGGTTCAAGGAAACATCATAATCAAACGGTTTTACTACATCGAAGGCCTCAATCACAATCTTTTTTCTGCTAGTTAGTTTTGCGATGCAGATTTAGAAGTTGCATTTAGAAAATCTATATGTTTTATTAGAGATCTCGAGGGAAACAATTTACTTATAGGTGGTCGTAGATATGATCTCTACATAATTGAACTTTAAGAGTCATCTTCTCCTAATCTAATTTGCTTCATGGCTAAAGCTTCAACGTCTCAAGCATGGTCGTGGCATCGTCGTCTCTTTCATTTAAACTTCGACACCATCAACTTACTTTCTAAGAAAGATATTGTAAATGGTCTTCCTAAACTGAAATACGTCAAAGACCATCTTTGTTCTTCTTGTGAGTTGGGTAAGGCTAAACGTAGCAATTTCAAGTCAAAGACTATCCCAAGCTCAAGCTCAAAAAGACGGTTAGATCTCTTACATGTGGATTTATGTGGCCTTATGCGAGTTGAATGTATCAATGGAAAGAAGTATATTCTCGTGATCATCGATGACTACTCAAGATATACATGGACTCGCTTTTTAAGATCCAAAGATGAAACACCAGAAGTTCTTATCACTTTCCTCATAATGATACAAAGAGGACTTCAGGCTCAAGTAAGAACAATCCAAACTGATAAAGGCATAGAATTTTTGAACAAGACTTTACAAACCTACTTTCAATAAGAAGGCATCAGTCACCAAACGTCAATTGCTCGAACACCTAACCAGAATGACGTTGTCAAAAGATGGAACCGTACTGTCGTTGAGGTTGCTCGAACAATGCTAAGCGCCGCTAAACTTCCACTTTTCTTCTGGGCTGAAGCAATTGCAACTGCATGTTACACACAAATTTGTTCACTTGTAATCCCTCGACACGAAAAGACACCATATCATATTATAAATGAAAGGAAACCCACTTTGAAACATCTTCACATCTTTGGATGCAAATGTTATATAGTTTGAGATGGTGAAAACCTTAATAAGATGAAAAAAAGGGTGACGCTTGCATTTTTCTAGGATATGCTCTTCTGTCTAAAGGATTCTGAGTTTATAACAAGAGAACAAGATTGATCGTCGAAACAATTCATACCAACTTTGACGAACTACAGGTAATGATGTCTGATCATAGCAGTTCAGGCCTCGTAACAAAAAGTCCATAAATGGCGTTAGATCATGACAGCTCTGGCCCGTACTACAACGTCTGACAACGGCGTTTGAACAAAACGGTTTAGGCCTCGCATCTCAATGTCAGAATACTCTTGAACAAAAATGACATAAACCATCAACTTCTACTCATGTTCAAGATAATCGTCCTTCATGAGATACAACAGATACTCCATTAATGTCAGAATTGGATTTGTTGTTCAGTCCAATGTTTGATGAATACTTCAAAGGGGAGTATGAAGTTGTATTAAAGCCTTCCAATGTCTCTGATAAACATAGTACAACTCAATCTACAACAACATCGGTTCATGCAGATGAACCTCACTTGATTATTCACAACACACATGATCCAACAACTCCAACTACACAAGTTCATGCTAAAGAAGATAACATTATTCAATGTAGCATCTCGTATTTTATGGTCAATATTTTAACCGAGCTCTAAATTCCATTACTAATTTTTATGGAATTTATTATTTTTGTTTTTAGCCGTTTTATCAAAAATCGGCGTTTTTAGCTATTTTCGTGTCCTGTGTTGGATAATTATCTGTTTTATCGATCGAGAAATCAACGAATGTCATATTTAGCCATGAGAGCTTATTTATTTTATTTTTATTAATTTTAATCTTTTATCCATGTTTGGCCGAAACCGCGTCAAAATAGTGTTTTTACAATTTTTAATATTTTAACTACATGTTTTAAAAAAAATATTATGGAATAAATGTTTTAAAAAAAATATATATATATATATAATTTATAAACATAACATATAAACCAAACACCCCTTTATTATATTTTACTCCTACTAAATCCTAAACCAAACACACCCTTATATTTGTATTTCCTCCAACAAAACCAAAAATTAAACATTCCTTAATTTTTTTCTTATAAAAGCCCCCTTTTCTTTTACTTATAAGCCATAACCCACACACAAGCCCACACTTTAATTATTTGTTATTAATTAAAAACCCCAGCCC